>MU681653.1:12752-32416 GCA_026770625.1 Nicotiana glauca | reverse complement strand
GGGGGGGGGGGGGAGGCCAAGCCAAATATTATGCTATTCTTGCTCGTACCGAGGTCGTTTCCTCCGATTCTGTCATCACAGGTATTATACTGGTTTGGCACAGACATGCATCAGTTATATTCAATCCATGATCTACTTACTCTTATGTGTCTTCGTATTTTACTCCACATTTGTGTGTACCTCGAGATTCCCTGAGTCCTCTTGTATATGTTTCTACTCCTGTAGGGGATTCTTTTGTTGTAGACCGCGTTTATCAGTCATGTTTGGTTACTATTCATGGTTTTGAGACCAGAGTAGATTTATTGTTACTCAACATGGTTGATTTTGATATTATCTTAGGCATGGACAGGTTGTCGCCCCATTATGCTATTCTTGATTGTCACGCCAAAACCATGACGCTGGCTATGCCAGGTATTCGCATGTTGAGTGGAGTGGTACTTTAGATCACACTCCCAGTAGAGTTATCCCTTTCTTTAAAGATCAACGTATGGTTGAGAAGGGGTCAGTGTTGATACCCCTTTTGTTGATTCGGTCCCAGTGGTACGGGATTATTCCGATGTGTTTCCAGCTAATCTTTCAGGCATGCCGCCTGATAGAGATATTTATTTTGGCATTGATTTGTTGCCGGGCACTCAGCTCATTTCTATTCCTCCGTATCTTATGGCTCCTTTTGAGTTGAAGAAATTAAAGGATCAGTTACAAGAATTGTTTGATAAGGGTTTTAATCGACCTAGTATTTCACTGTGGGGTGCTCCTATCTTGTTTGTGAAGTAAAAAGATGGTTCTATGCGTATGTGTATCGATTATTGTCAGTTGAACAAGGTTAAAGTGAAGAACCGTTATCCTTTGCCTCGTATTGATGATCTTTTTGACTAGCTTTAGGGCGCACATGTGCTTTCTAAGATTGATTTGCTCTCCGGTTGCCATCAGTTGAAGATTTAGGAGACAAATATCCCGAAAACTGCCTTCAGGACTGGGTATGGTCATTACGAGTTCCTTGTTATGTCATTCGGGCTGACCACCTATAATCGATGGGCAGGCCCCTATTGGGAAACCTCTAATCAGATGGTAAGTTAAATACTGAGTCTACTATGGCTGAGCACCTATGAGTGAGCTCAGAATGGCTAAGATACAGAGCCTTGTGTGGTCGATCGCCTATGAGCGAGCCCACTACGGCAGAGCAGTTACACATTCTGAGCCTTATATGGCCGAAAATTTATTTTACTTACTATATTGAGAGAGTTGAGTCAGTATCAGCAGGTAAGTATATGTCTAGATCATCTTTGACTCCCAGTTACTTTTAGTTATTATGTTATCAGTTCAGTTTCAGCTTTCGATTATTTTATTACCTTACATACTCGGTACATTATTTCGTACTGATGTCCCTTTTCTGGGGGTTCTATATTTCATGCGTACAGGTTCAGACAGACAGACAGGTACACCTCCTTAGTAAGTGTGGCCCAAGTTCAGCCTTATCAGTAAGCTCCATGTCCTTCGGAGTTACCGGGTCTAGCATTTTGTGTGCATGTTATGTATATATGTATATATGTTATGGGTAGGTCAGGGCCCTGTTCCGATCATAGTACATCCATAAGTAGAGGCTTGGAGATATACCATGTTAGTTAGCCCAGTATGTTGGGATTGTAGGCCTTATATGTATATTTTGTTGGTTTGTCTGCAGTAGTAGTTGTGACAGCATTATCGGCCCAGCTTTATATTGATTTTTAGTCAGCATTAGTTTCCGGTCAGTTTTATATTTTGCTTTGCAATCTATCTTGTAATATGGCGTCATGGCCAATGTATGACAGCATATGTTCAGAGTCCCTTAGCCGCTACGTAGTACGCAAGGTTAGGTGAGGCACCAGGTGCCGGTCTCGCCCACAGGTTCGGGGCATGACAAACTTGGTATCACAGTAGTTCTGTCCTAGGGAGTCTACAAGCCGGTGATACGCTCAAATTACACTTTTATAAATTGTGTAAGGCAGTCGATGTCACATATATTAACCCAACAACGTTGGGGTCGAATCCCACAGGGAATAGGTGTGAAAAGGTTACTAGTATAGTGTGTTGCCCGACTGAAGTCATAATTCTATCAGCAGCGCCAGAGGACAGTGCTTCTTTCCTTGAGAGCGAATAAGTTATATGCAAAGTTCTCAAAATGTGAGTTTTGGTTGTATTCAGTGGCATTCTTAGGCCACGTGGTATCGAGTGAGGGCATTCGGGTGGATCCGTAGAAGGTAGAGGCCATGCCAAGTTGTCCCAGACCATCTTCAGCTAAAGATATTTGCAATTTCCTTAGCTTGGCGGGCTACTACCATCATTTTGTGGAGGGGTTTTCATCGATTACAGCCCCTATGACTAGATTGACCTAGAAGGGTGCTCCATTTCAGTGGATAGAGGAGTGTGAGACGAGCTTTCAGAAGTTTAAGACAACTTTGACTGCAGCCCCAGTTTTGATATTGCATACTGGTTCAGGGTCTTATAATGTTTATTGTGATGCTTCGCGGGTTGGCCTCAGAGCGGTGTTGATACACGATGGTAGGGTGATTGCCTATGCATCCGGGCAATTGAAGATACAAGAGAAGAATTACCCTGTCCACAACCTTGAGTTAGCTGCCATTGTTCGCGCCTTGAAAATCTCGCGTCATTATTTGTAGGGTGTGCCTTATGAGATTTATACTGACCATCGGAGTTTGCAGTACTTATTCAAGCAAAAGGATCTAAATTTGTGCCAGAGGAGGTTGTTAGAGTTGTTGAAGGATTATGATATTACTATTGTGTATCACCCGGGCAAGGGCAATATAGTGGCTGGTGCCTTGAGTCACCGGGTTGAGAGTTTGGGGAGTTTGGCATATCTACCAGCCTCAGAGAGGCCTATGGCGATGGATGTTCAGGACATAGCCAGTCAATTTGTGAGATTGGATCTTTCGGAGCCCAGTCAGATCCTAGCTTGCATGGTTTTTCGGTCTTCCTTATTAGATCGTATCAGGGAGAGACAGTATGATGAACCTCATTTACTTGTCCTCAAGGACAAGGTTCAATACGGTGATGGTAGAGATGTGACCATTGGAGATGACGGGGTATTTAGGATGTAGTGTCAGATTTGTGTGCCAAATATTAGTGAACTTCGAGAGTTGATTTTAGCGGAGGCCCATAGTTTGCAGTATTCCATCAACCTGAGTGGTGCGAAGATGTATCACAATTTGAGGCAGCACTACTAGTGGAATTATAACCACCAGAGACCGAGTGGGTTGCTTCAATAGATAGAGATTCTAGAGTGGAAGTGTGAGCAGATCACCATGAACTTTGTAGTTGTACTTCCACGGACCTTGAAGAAGTTTGACGCCATTTGGGTGATTACAGATCGGCTAACCAAGTCCGCTCATTTTATTCTTATGTGTACTACTTATTCATCGGAGCATTTGGCAGAGATTTATACCCGGGAGATCGTTCGTCTGCATGGTATTCCAGTTTCTATCATTTCAGATAGAGGTACTCAGTTCACAACACGGTTCTGGAGGGCCGTTCAGTAGAAGTTGGGTATTCGGGTGGAGTTGAGCACAACATTTCACCCCTAGACGGACGGACGGTCCTAGCACACTATTCAGATTCTTGAGGATATGCTTCTTCGTACGTGATTGAGTTTAGAGGGTCTTGGGATCAGTTCTTGCCATTGGCAGAGTTTTCTTACAACAACTATCAGTCCAGCCTTCAGATGGCGTTGTATGAGGCTTTATATGGTAGGAGGTATATATCTCCGATGGGTTTGTTTGATCCAGGTGAGGCCAGGCTATTGGGCATAGATTTGGTTCAGGTTCAGGATGTTTTGCAGAAGGTTAAGGTGATTCGGGATAGACTTCGGACAGCCCAGTCCAGACAGAAGAGCTACGCGGACCGAAAGGTTCGGATGTTTCATATATGGTCAGAGAGCGGGTTCTGCTTTGGGTTTAGCCTATGAAGGGCGTTATGAGGTTTGGGAAGAAAGGGAAGTTGAGTCCGAGATTTATTGGCCCTTTTGAGATATTGAGGTGCATTGGGGAAGTTTCTTATAAGCTTGCCTTATCTCCTAGATTGGCAGGAGTTCATCCAATATTTCATGTTCTGATGCTACGGTGGTATCACGGTGACCCGTTGTACGTGTTGGATTTCAGTTCAGTCCAGTTGGACAAAGATATATCCTATGTTGAGGAGCCAGTGGCTATATTGGACAAGCAGGTCAAAAAGTTGAGGTCAAAGAAAATTGTTTCAATAAAGGTTCAGTGGTAGGGTTAGCCGGGTGAGGAGGCAACCTGGGAGACCGAGCAGGATATGCGCAGTAGTTACCCTCATATATTCACTACTTCGGGTATGTCTCTATGCTCGTTCGAGTACGAACAAATGTTTAAGTGTAGGAGGATGCGATGACCCGACCGGTCATCTTAAGAATTAACGCCCCGATCCCCTATTAACTGCTTTCCCCAAGTTAATTTCTGCTAATTTGAATTGCCGGGATGTTCGGTTTTGAGTTTTAGAGAGTTTTGGGACACTTTGTCCTTAAATGAGAGCTTAAGTATTGGAAAGTTTTCGGTAGTTAGAATAGTATGAAGACTGTCTCAGAATGAAAATCTGATGGTTCCGTTAGCTCTGTTAGGTGATTTCGGGGTTGGGAGCATGTTCGGAATGTATTTTGGAGGTCCGTAGGTAATATAGGCTTGAAATGTCGAAGTTTGAATTTTTGAAGTTTCCGTTCCGATAGTGAGATTTTGATCCGAGGGTGAGAATGCAATTTCAAAAGTTGCAGTAGTTCCATCATGTCATTTGGGATATATGTGCAAAATTTTAGGTCATTCGCACGTGGTTTGGTTAGGGTTTTTGTCGAAAGCGTATTTTGAGAGAATTTGAAGTTCTTAGGCATAAATCCTTGATTAATTCGAGTTTCCGACGTTGTTTTAGGTGGTTTAAGGATTGGTAATAATTTGAATGATGTTATGGGATATGTCCGTAGGTTTGGTTGAGGTTCCGGGGGCCTCGGGTGTATTTCGGATGCTCAACGGGGCATTTTAGAGCTGTTCAAAATTTCAGATTTTTTCTTGAGTTGTTGCAGAACATTTTCCTTCTTCGCATTCTGATTGCATCTCCCTTGTTCGCGAAGGATTAACTTTTTCTTACTTCCTGTTTGCATCCATTCCTCGCGTTCGCGTAGAGTTATTTGACGATAAAGGCTCAGTTTACATTTCCTCATCGCATTCAAATGCCTCCACTCGCGTTAGGGTAGCCTTGCAGGTTCCCTCTTTGCGTTCGCATACTGGTTCGTGTGTTCGCGTAGAATAGTTTCTATGCCATAATATTTTTTCTATTCACATTCGCATTCCTACTCTCTCTTTCGATGGCCTTTCTTGGAATCCTCATCTTCTTTCTTCGCGAACACGTGACTTACTCCACGTTCGCGATGCATAAAATATCTGGGCAGTTATATACATTTCAAAACCGAGGGTTTAGCCATTTTTACCAAAATGTAAGCTTGAGAACTCGGATTTGAGCGAGATTTTCAGGGATTTTCAGGGGCAACGATTGGGTAACGATTCTAAACTCCTTTTTTCTTATAACCCAATAATCTAAGAAAGAATTCCTCTTTTAATTTCGGATTTTGAATGAAAAATTGATAAAACTTCATAGACCGAATTATTGAGTTTTGAGTGGGTGTTTGACCTCTTATTTGAGAGAATTTTATATGGTTAGACTCGTGAGAGTACGAAGGTTCTAAAAATGTTAATTTCATCCGATTCCGAGACGTTGTCCTGAGGGGTATTTTGGTCATTTTATCTAATTTCATGTCTTAGCTTTGAATTAAATCGTTGAATTAGTTTTTTAAGATGTTATTTACGATATGTAATTCAATTGAATAGATTTGGGCCGTTTGGAGTCAAATACTCATGGCAAACGTGTGGTTTCGAGTTGATTTTGGAACCGGTTCGAGGTAAGTGGCATATCTAACCTTGTGTGGGGGACCTTTCCCCTTAGGATATGATATTTGGCACTTGAATGCCTTGTACGTGAGGTGACGAGTGCGTACTTGAGCTAATTATTGAAAATCCGGTTTGACTTGATGTATTTAAATTGAGTTTCTTGTCTTACCTGTTTTACTTTAATTGCAAACTTAGCCTGCGTTAGTTTAAAGAAGCATGTTTAGTTGACTTACTTGCCTATTAGCTCAAACTGCCTTGTTTGTATTCCGAGAAGCATGTTAGGCTAGAATTTACTGTTACTTGTTATGAGTTTAGCATTTAGTCTGATATTTTTGAGCTGTTATTGTGTGTAAATTTGGGACTACGGGACGACATCTCGGGAGATCCACTGCACTTGTTATGTTCTAAATTGAGGATGTGGGATACCAAGAGATACCTGGCACATGTATATATATATTGAGGATACCAAAAGATCCCCGAGTTATTTATTGAGGATACCAAAAGATCCCCGCGTTACTAAGAGAACCCTAGTGTATATGATGCGGATACCAAAAGATCCCCGGTTATCAATCTTGTTCTGAGTGGTATTTCCTTATGTTTGTCTTATATCTATTTATTTGTTACTGTATTCCTTATTTATCCTGGTTAGATTCTCGTTGTAGACTCTCATTATACTGTTTCATTATCCTATCATTTATTATATTTTATCTCAGTAGTGCACTGACCTTCCTCGTCACTACCCGATCGAGGTTAGGCATGGGACTTACTGAGTACCGCTGTGGTGTATTCATGTCCTATCTGTGCATGTTTTTCATGGGCAGATCCAGGTACCTCCACCCAGGCGTATCATCCTTGAGGCGGGGAGATCTATCAGGGACTTCAAGGTACATCTTCCGCGTCCGCAGATCCACGGAGTCTCTATCTTATTCTACCTTTTTAGCATTTAGTTTTCCTTCTTGTTGTTGTTATAGACATTCTAGTGTTAGAGCACTGTACTACGTTTCTGACAGCTTGCGTTCCCATGAGTTTCCGTGTTTGGGAAAGATTTGGCAAAGTTTGAGTTATTATGATGTATATGTGAGCACGTTATTTTTGCCCTAAGAAATTTTATTCCAAAAGATCCAAATAAATAATTTTCTTATTATTTTATCATTTTTTGCGGATTTTAGTTGACATTGGTATTAATAGTTGCATTTTAATTCATACTAAAAGGATAAAAATAAAAATACAAAAAATAATACATATGCATTAGGAGATTAAATTTTACAATTTGGGTATTAATGCATTTTAGAACAATTTAATGAAAAATCACAAAAAATAGTTTTAAGCATTTTTAGTTGATAATTGTGGCATTTAGTTTTTAAGTAGAATTTTAGAAGTCAATTGGTCTAATGTTGAATTAGGTCTTTATTTTAGTATTTTTATAAAATCAGAAATAAATAAATACAAAATACAAAAGAAAATAAAATACAAAATATAAAAGAAAAAAGAGTATACAAAATACAATACAAAGTATAAAAAACAATGATACTTATGCTGAAATCTGGATTAATTGGCCCAAAGATACAAAAAAGCCTAGGCCCAAAATTGGCCACCCGGTCAATCTGAGCCTTCAATTCAATTGATCCAACGACTGTGTTTTAACGGAGGTTTTTTTAATATACATAAACAAATTCGACCCTAACAATTCATTTCTCTTCCTCTTCATTCATCCCTTAGCCGCCACTACCTCCTCCCGCCGCCCCGCCGGAACCCTACCGGCGGGAAGCGCAACATTTGCCAATCGCCACCCAAAACACACCACAAACGTAGTTCAACCTCCTCTTTCCACCCCTATACTCCGTTTCACTCGAATCGTTCCACATCTGCTCAAATCTTGAAAAATGTTTCGCCGGAAACCGAGCTCCGGCGAACGTCACTCTATCCAAATCACTCCAAAATCATACCAAGCCACCCCCTTACCACCCTCAACCTATGTTCAAAGGTTTTAAACCCTAAAAGTCACTGGAGTGGCTCAAATCTCAAATCAAAGCGCTCCAGTGACCAAAATTCAAGAAAAGGCCATAAAAGGCCTCATAAACGCCGGGGTCGTATCTTTAAGGAAAAAGAGGAAGAAAAGAAGAAGAGTAAAGACTGTAGAAAATAACAAATAAGCTAAGTATTTCTTTCCTTTTGATTTTCTCATGCATGTGTGATTCTTGATTCTTGGGTAGATATCTAGTTATTTCTCTTGCCCACTTGAGGATTGATACTGTTTTGAAACTGAAAATAAAAAATACATAAAAAATGTTTAATAACATTTGATAGTTTTCTGTTGTTAATTGTTGACATTAGTTTTAGGGTTTAACTAAATAGATCCTGATTAGATTCTTAAAATAATTTATGCTGTTTGTTTCATATGTTTGTGAAATTGGTTAATTTTGCTAATTGTTTTGTTTTTAATTTTGATATTTGTAAGCTTTGGACTAGATTGACAATAACTGTGCGATTGGTTATAGTTGGTTAATAATTAGCTTATTTTTCCATTTGATAAAAATAATCAGTAGTTAACTCTGAAATTCAGTATTAGGTTGGTTTTGTAAATAATAGTCAAATTCAAGGTTAAAAGGGTAAAAGCGGTAGGGCTGTTAGTAAATACAATTAGGAATCAGGGGTGATTTGGGAATACTAAAATGATTTAAATGTAATAAACCTAAGGGAGTGAGGGCAAAATTGGAAACATGAAAAGGGTTAATTGTAATAAATCTTAAGCAGTAGGGGCAGACTTGGGAACATAAAATGGCTTAATTGTAATAAACCTAGGGGAGTAAGGGTAATTTGCGACATAAGAAAAGGTTAAAAGGGTAGATTTTCTAGAGAAGTGTGGGTAAGATGGGAAATGTACCAAGATAGAATGTTCTAGATAGGGAAATAAGGGTAATTCTCCATAAATACAGGTTAGTAATTGACTAATTAATAAACAATAAGGGTGAAATTGAAATAAAAGAAGGACTATGCTGAAATTAGCAAAGTTTGGTTTTCCCTCCATTTTGAAATCTATAAACTGGGTGTCATTTCAGCATTCTTTTGCACCCTACAAGTTTAGAAAAACCTAGAAACTTCTGAAACCCTAGAAGATCCCAATTTCGATATCAATTCTCGCAAAAACCCTAGAAATCCTACTGGTTTACTAATCAACTGGTGTTTGTTGTGCCTGATCTGTTGGTTTTTTCTGATCAATTCATGCTCATTGTGGTTTTCTACTGGTTTTTCTGATTATGTCAAGTTGTTGTGGTTATTTTCACTGGTTTTTCTGATGGATCCCTAGTATTTGAGAATTAATCTGGTGTTGATTGAGGCTGTGGTTAATTGCTGTTGAGTTTCTATTGCTGATCCTATTTCTGTTGCTGTGGTTTAGAATTCTCATTGATTTCCTTCAATTTTCCAGGTACTTCTTCTGTTCATCTCTGAACTAAAGAGTTTATGTAAATTCTGATCTGAAAATAAATGTTGAAGCTACAGTTGGAACAGTTGCGTGAATTCCTGTTATTGCTGTGTAGTTCGAAGTATTAGTAGTTGTATTCATTTAAAATTTTTGTATTACGCTTAATTGAAAGGTTAAAGTCAAGATTAATTGAACATTTTAGTTTCAGTCTTAGCTTAGTTTTATTATGACCTATAATTAGAATAACTACTGCTGAACCCCTAGACTGTAATTGCTAGTTAACTAGTTTTTTTGGATTTGTGTTTTGTTATTTGTTTAGCTTATTCCTATTTTGTTAGGTTAACTCTAGTTTATAATTAGATTAGAATGGAAGCATAGATTACAACAGGTTTAATTCGACTTTTCTTCTTTAGAATTATTGGCACGACAAAAATCAAATTTTTAGTTAAACGTTAGTTCATCAGAAATTTTGGTCAAAATATGTCAATTTGAATCAATGTCTTGTTGTGATTTAAACCTAGGTATTTCCCTAGTTAATTTCCTGCAAAAATGATAATAAAAAAAACATTGTCAATAGATGATTTAAATCATAATAATCAGTATTCTGTTAATACATGTTGCGGACTATATTGAGGCTCATTTTTGAAGCCCAAAAGGTGTTGAAGTTGAAGATTTTGAGTCAAGCCATTAAGGCCCAAATCTATCCGAGATCAGAAAAACCATAAAAATCAGTTTAAGTATGTAAAGATTAGTTGGCTTTTGTAAAATTGGATATTGATTTAAACATTGGATTCCAGTTAGATGTGCTATCCTTTTGTTTAAACTCGATTTTGATTTCAATATGCAAATTTATCGTAGTAGATTAATTGGCTTGTGGAGACAAAAAATTAAATAGAAGAACAGTAGTCATATTTAGGGTTGGCCTTTAATAATATAAATGAGACGAGCCTCGCCAAAATAAAATACACAATTGTGGGGCCCTCAATAATGACTTATAAAATGTTGTAAATTGGAAGGACTGTTTAGATAATTCCACAGTCTTTCCCGAAGTTAATCAACGCGTAGATGCTTTAGGCGCAATTTATAATAATATACTTTCTTAAGTACGGGTGCATATTTATGTGACCCAAATCTAAATCTCAACGAAGTCGAAATGTGTTAAAGGCCACAGGCGTACTGCTACGGTGTGGTCCGAAATACATTTTCACGACGTTGCAATTCTTGTAAAAATTAAATAATAAAGCGGAATATCAATAAATGCACATTAAAATAAATATATATAGAAATAAGATAAAAGCAAATACAACAGTTGAGCGATCGTGCTAGAACCACGAAATTCGGGAGTGCCTAACACCTTCTCCCCGATTAACAGGATTCCTTATCCGGATTTCTGGTTCGCAGACTGTTAACAGAGTCATATTTCCTCGGTTCGGGATTCAATTGGTGACTTGGGACACCATTAATCTCCCAAGTGGCGACTCTAAATTTAAATAAATAAACCCCGTTCCGACTGTCCTTTAATTGAAAAAACTCCTTCCTTTTATTATATCCCTTCCCGGGGTGTAGTAATTCGGTAAAAAAGGAAGTGTGATAGCTCTGGCGACTCTGCTGAGGAAAGAAACCCAGAACTTTGGTTCAGGGTGTAAGAATTTGAGCTCGATTAAAATTGTTGTATTTGTTTATATCTGATTTCCCTATAAGTTCTTGATTAATGTGCTAAATGTTTACCGCTTCAATATTATTTGAACTATATATAAATTGTGCCGAAAACCCTTCTCTTCTCACCTCAGAGGATGTGCTTACTGGTTGAGACTCCCTATTCTATTAGTGTCAATACCTTTAATAAGAAAGAGGCCGTACAAGTTACTAAGCCGGATGGCCTTTTGGTTCCCGGTACGTAGCACCCTCCTCGACTCGAGTTGTCCGCTCGGGTACACAGTCTAGAACAAATAACCAGGTTTTGAACCTAGAAATAGGGACATTTATTTGCATCATATATGACTTAGGGGACTCAACACAGGTGTTGGGTCCGTCTAGGACAGGTAACCCAAATATGATAAGACCATCATGATTATGTGTTGCATTTATTTGTCTTGGGCCATCATGCTGACCGGTTAGGAAAAAGAATTGAGAGAAAAAGAAAAGAGAAAATAATAATTGTTGATTTTTTAAGAAAAACTAATACTCAAATACTGTCGAAACTCTGTCGAAATTTTGTGAAGGGATTAAAAAAATAAGAAAAATTGTTGATTTTTAGTAATTAGTTTTTGGGTTATGGAAATAAATAAATAAATAATTTTAAATAATTTTTTTTTTGTTTTCAAAAAATTAAAGAAAATATAATTAGATTTGCCAATGATAATAGAAAATTTTTTCTTCAAAAATAGTTTGGATATTCAATTTTGCAAAAAAATTAGAAAAAAAAGAAGAAAAATGGTTTGTCTAAAAAATAATTTGACCGAACTACGCCGGTTTGATTCTCGTCTTTCGGGGCGTGATACCTAGGCAACCCTTAACGGGTCCAACCACCTCTTTTGTGTAAATAGTCAAAAATGTCAAAATTTTGTCATAAATCAAGTGATGTCGTTTTGTCAAAAATAGCCGAATGTCCCGAAAGGGCGCCGGAAGGTTGTTTATGCAAAATGGCCACTTTTTGAGTCATTCCCCAATATTAGCGAGCACAGCCTTAAAATCTTCGTATGAAGTGCTGAAAGGCCGTATTTGCAAAATTGAGGTTTATTTTTTTTGAAATTAGAATTGTGAAAAAACATATATTGTCTTTTCTTTTTAGGTCATAATAAGTGATTAAAATCACCGTAATAAATGTGCAGGATGAGCACGATTCGAAATGAACCAATTTTAAGCATGCATAAAATCCCTTTGGAGTTACGTCTATGGTGGAACGATTTGGGCGGAGAAGGGCAAACGGAAGTCAATAAACACCTGAAGGGACTGACTGGTTTATTAGACATTACACCCCGAGGTGATATCGTCAAGTCATTAATTACTTGTTGGGACCCAGCTCATAATGTATTTCATTTCTCCGACTTTGAGCATACCCCGACCTTAGAGGAAATGGCATATTATATCGGAAAGGATGATGTTCCTCTGAGGCACAAATACTTGATCGCTCCAAGAATCGTAGCTGTACATAGATTTTTGGACTCCTCGAAAATAGTCAGAACTGTTCATAACCCAGGCCAGGTAGATGGCTTATGTGCTCTAAATTTCGTATATCAACGATACGGCCACATTTGAGGATTCAACAACCCAGAAAGCAAAATATGTAGCAAGGGAAATCGTCAGAAATAGGAAGAATATCGACATTTTGCTTTTATGGTGGCTTTTCTGGGGTTGATGGTGTTTCCAAAAAAGGATGGGAACATTGATATAAATATAGCCGGGGTTGTTAGCACATTGATTACCCACGATAAGAGTATTCTAGCACCGATGATATTTGCTGACATATTTCGTGCTCTTACTGCCTGCAAGGCTGGGGAAAATTTCTTTGAGGGGTGCAGTCTGCTATTACATATGTGGATGATTGAGCATCTGTGTCATCGTCCTCAATTCTTGAGTTACAGGTCTCCATAGAAAACATGCATAGAAGAATTCCACATAAGGATTAAAGGGGTCAAATTGCCAGAAGGGTTTACGGGTTGGGCTACATATTTTAGGTCACTCACTGCTAGCCAAATTGAGTGGACATTCGGATGGTTACCCGTTGATGAAGTTACATATATGCCGACAGCCCGACCATATTTTCTTCCGATGGGGCTTAAAAGTATTCAACCTTATGTTCCTTATCGGGTGTTGAGACAGCTTGGGAGATGCCAAATAATACCCAAGGATGATGATCTTAGTTTGCAAGTGGTCGAGATTGGCCCTGACTGCCAATTTCCCGAGGATATAGTCCGTCGGATTTGGAGCGAATGTCAATATTTGGCGGCGAATACTTGTGTTCGAGACCGAGCTAAAGGACAGGTATCACCTGATTATCAGGCTTGGTATAGAAGAGATGTTGCATTGGGACGGCCGGCCAAAAGACCCCATCTTCAGGAATTTTTTGAGTCATCACAAGAGCAATAGGCTTGGTTGGCCAAAGAAAATGAGTATCGGGCAAAGATCAGCATGCTAGAAAAACAAGTCCAACACCTCAAGTTTGAAAATAGTGTGCAAATAGCAGCTGACGAAGGTGAGAAAAAGCAATTGACTAAAGAAAATGAGGCATTGCGAGCTCAAATTCAGAAAATGAAGATAGCAGCTGAAACTCCTATCAGAAATACCCGAGATACAAAGTTGATAGACAATTTGCGGCAAAAAGTGAGTGATTGTAGTTTTGACCTTGACAAAGCAGAAAAAGAACTAGCTGGGGTTCAGAGACAATTGGCTAAAAATGCAGAGGAACGGGCCCGCATGATTCAACAACTAAAAGAAGAACATGATACTGAGGTTGCTAGATTGAGGAAAAATGTTATTACTGCAGAGGTTAAAATGAGCAAACAAGCAAAAGAGTTCAGTGTGGAAAGAGAACATTGCTATGCAGCCTTAGCACAATTAGAGATGGATCTGCAGCAACTTCAGGAGAAAAACTGACAAACTTTGGAGGCCCGGACCGAACAAATTGGGAGGTTACTTCAGGAGAAAGGGATAATTAGAGAAAGAATCCTTGACATTGCTCATTACATCACCCGGAAGTGCCAAATATGCGAGGATATGACCCAGACTACATCTTTTGCCTCAGTGATGATATTCATGAAACAAATAATGGGCGACCTAGACCGACTCCAAAAAGGACTTGAATATATGCCCGCGGCGAGACCGAACGATGTCCTGTGGGCACCAGGAGCTTTGATGTATTATTAATTCTATATTGCATTAGTTTAAGCATTCGAGTCTGTATTTTTCATTCTACATTTCTATTCAAACAGTTGTGTAGAGGGTCGTAGTTTGGTTGTCATTTAGAGTCCATCTTTGTAATCGTTGTTGGCTATTAATAAATTTGAAAATTCTCAAAAAAATATATTTGTATTCTTTGTTTTTCTTTTCTTCAAACACATGCGCGATAGGAAAATTTATAGGATTGATATTAATCATATAAGCACAAATCAAAAGAACATTGAAGAAAAAAGAAGAAAAAAGAGAAGAAAAAAGAAAAAGAAAAAGGAAGAAAAGATGATGAAAATGAAAAATGATGATAAAAAGAGAAGGAAAAGCCGTAGCAAAAGAATTGGCAAAGAAAAGGCAAAAATGAATGAAAAGCCGTAATTGAGAAAGTCGGGATGATGCATATGGCCGAGCAAAATTGTTTAAATGTGTCTGTGCTCCCAATGTGCGATTATTTGATCAGTAATGACCTGACCACCAACGAGCGTTGTTGTTAAGTACAGACAGGTGGTTTTAGCTATCTGGCATTCTGGCAACTCATCAGTATAATACCCATTCCAAAGACACATCAAAAATGATTAGCCAAGAGATTGAAACCACAATTGTTGACCCGGCTAGGGAGGATAAAGTGGTAGATGTGAATGCTGTGAAGGAGGAAATGTACAAGCTTAAACAACAAATGGCCGAAATGTACCAGGCCTGGGCGAAAGCACAACCCTTAGCTACATATTCTGCCAATCCCGTCTATGTTCCTCCATCAACACAAGACCCTCCTACCATAAATTCATCTCCGGCCTACCCTACATATCCACCCTACTATGCAACCACTTCACAAACACCACCATCTCCTCCACCGCCAAAGCAGGTCGCGCCACCACCTCCAGTTGCTCCTGTGTATGTGGCTCCTCTACCGGCCACATTACATAAGTCTATAAGTGAACCTCTGTTCCATACCCAAGAAAACCACTACTATCCACCAGAACCAACTTTCATACATCATGAGCCTTATCCTTACACTCCTCTCATTGACATATTCGAGGAAGAGAAAGCTCCAAAGAACCCCGAACAAGAAGAAATGATTCGTAAAGTGAAAAGTCTTGAACAGTCTTTTCGGAATATGCAGGGCCTCGGGGGTAAAGTGAGTGTGGCCTATAAAGATTTATGACTATTTCCAGAAGTACAGTTGCCAGCAGGTTTTAAATTGCCGAAGTTCGATCTTTACGACGGTCATGGTGAACCTGTGGTGCATTTGAGAGGATTTTGCAGTAAAATGAGGGGTGCTGGTGGAAAGGATGAATTACTAATGGCGTACTTCAGCCAAAGCCTTAGTGGATCTGCCTTAGAGTGGTACACGAGGAAGGATCACAATCGTTGGTTTATTTGGGATGATTTAGCCCAGGCCTTTGCCAATCATTTTCAATATAATTTGGAGATTGTTCCCGACAGACTCTCCATGATGAAGATTGAGAAGAAGCCAGGGGATAGTTTCAGAGAATATGGATTCAGATGGAGAGAGAAGGCCGCTCGAGTTGATCCACCCATGAAAGAGGGTGAAATGGTGGACTATTTCTTGCAAGCTCTAGAGCCCACATATTATGGACATTTGGTGTCAGCTGTTGGAAAGACATTCAATGAAGTGATTAAAATGGGGAGTATGGTAGAAGAGGGTTTAAAGACTAATAAGATCATGAGCTACTCAGCGATTAAGGCTACAACTCAGGCCATCCAGACAAGCACTGGAGGGGTCCTGGGGAAGAAGAAGAAATAAGAGGTAGCTGTTGTAGAAGGCAGGACATGGTCCAGGGGTCCTTCTCCTTACTATCATCAACCCCGCCCATATGATCAACCATACCCACCTACACCATACGGCCCATCACAACATTATTATCCTCCCCCTGTTCCTCACTTTTCAGTCCATCATGCCCAAACTTTCCCACAACCACAAGCACCTTGGCGTGCACCCATTCCTCACAACACCTATCATACCCAGAATACATACCCACCTCCTAAAACATACAGAAACCCTGGTGGAACAGGTTTCCGTCCTAAACCTGCTGTCAGAAATGATAGGCTGCAGAAGAAAAAGACTTTCACTCCGTTGGGAGAATCCTACACCAGTCTGTGAGGCAGCTTAGAGTCCTAAACCCCATTGAACCAAAAATCCCAAACCCACCACCAAGGAACCTGGAGCATTCTCTCAATTACGAATATTGTTCAGGAGCTCCGGGTCATGACACGGAGAAATGTTGGCACTTGAAGACTTCTATTCAAGAACTCATTGACATAAGGAGAATTGAAGTTCAGGCTCTTGAAACTCCTAATATTACACAGAATCCCCTACCGGCTCATCATGAGGCTCACATGATTGAGTTAGTACAAAGGGGAGAATGTAAAAAGCCTTCTCAGACGGTAATGATGATCAAAACAAGTGAAAGCAAGGTAGATGAAAAGGAAATAGGTGGGAGAGCAGTGGTTGGAGTTAAACAAGTGGTGGATAAGTCAGTGGTTGTAACGAAACCAGAGCCAGTGAAAGTGATAGTACCGGGAACAAGTGCAAAACCCGTGTTAGTTGTGAAAGTGGCCCAAACAGAACCGGTCGTCATCAAACCGGTAACTCAATTGCCTGTTGTGAATACAAAAGTTGTCCCATGGAGCTACAACAATGTGACTTTCATGTATCAGGGGAAAGAGGTCAGAGATAAAATTTGTGAAACTCATGGTTTGACAAGATCGGGTAGGTGCTTTGCCCCTGAAGAATTAAGAAAAGCTAAACTTACTAAAGATAATCCGGCCCCTGTGAAAAAGGCTGTCACTGAGGAAGAAGCCGAGGAATTTTTGAGGAAAATGAAGGCACAGGATTACTCGATAGTAGAACAATTAAGGAAGACGCCGGTGCAAATCACTCTATTGTCTCTGCTAATTCACTCAGATGAACATCGCCGTGCACTAATGAAGATCTTTTATGAATCACATGTGCCCGAGAAAATTACAGTGAATCATCTTGAAAATATCGCAGGCAAAATCTTTGAGGTGAACAGGGTGACATTCTCAGATGACGAATTACCGGTAGAAGGAACTGAGCACAACAGAGCCTTGTCCCTTACTGTGAAATGTGAAGATTCGATAGTGACCCATGTGCTGATTGATAATGGGTCGAGTGACAACATATGCCCTCTGTCTACTTTGGAGAAGCTTAAGGTTGATAATGAAAGAATTCACAGAAACAACATTTATGTACGTGGATTCGACGGGGGAGGGAAGAATACTGTGGGAGACATTGTGCTAGAACTTATCATTGGGCCGGTGGAGTTCACAATGGAATTCCAAGTACTGGATGTTGCTTTATCTTATAATCTTTTGCTGGGTCGACCATGGATCCACGCTGCAAAGGCTGTGCCATCTTCATTGCATCAGATGGTTAAGTTTGAATAGGACCGTCAAGAGATCGTGGTCCACGGTGAAGATATTTCTTGAAATACTATCACTCCCTTTGAAGAAGTCGAGGACGATAAGGGCCCATGGGTGTACCAAGTGATGGATATAGTATCGGTCGCTAAAGTTCCGGAGGGTGAGCATGTTCCTATGCCAAAGGTGGCAACTGCATCTGTGATGGTGGCCACAGAAATGTTGAAAAATGGATTTCTGCTTGGAAAGGGATTGGGAGTTTCATTACAGGGTATTACACAAGCAGTGTCTCTTCCTGGTAACATTGATACTTTTGGGTTGGGCTTTAAACCTACCACTGCTGATATAAGGAAAGCTCAGAAGTTGAAAAAGAAAGTGTGGACCCTCCCTAAACCTATCCCTCGCCTTTCCCGTTCTTTCATCCAGTCTGGTACTAAAAGGCGCCCGGCAATAGTGATGCCCAGCTTGGCAGAGATAAAGCCTGAAAGGGAACTGATTGAAAGATTTGAAAAGCTGTTTGAAGAAGTGGATGTGGTAGAAGAAGATGAGGGTCCAAGCAGAATCGATGTCCAGTTCGTATGATCTCGGGCCAAATTGAATAACTGGGAAGCTACTCCTCTTACAACTTGGAGGGAGTTACGGTAGTTAGTTTTTGTTTTGCTTTTAAATCTATTTTATTTCAAGGTTGTAATACAGATTTCTATGTTCCGTCCAATCGGATGAGTCAAACCTTGTTATCTTTCGAATTTCAATGAAATGCAATTTCTTTCTCTCTCCATTCCTTATAGCCTTTATTTTGTCTTTCTTTCTTTTTCTTGTACAGTCCATTTTATGCTGATTTCAATGATGTGTCATGCATGAGGAATTCACGGCCTAGTCTTGATAATAAAATAGTAATACAAGAAATTGAATGTGATGATGAGGTGGAGTATGATGACGAGGAGGCTTTGGAAGAAATTAGTAAAGAGTTGAGTCAATATGAGGAATAGACCAAACCTAACTTGAATGATACAGAGGCAATCAATCTGGGGGATCAGGAAAATGTTCGGGAAACAAAAATAAGTGTCCATTTGGAATCTTTACTCAGGGATGAGTTGATCAAGTTGGTGTTTGAATATAAAGATATCTTTGCATGGTCATACGATGATATGCCAGGTCTGAGTACTTATTTGGTGGTCCACAAATTGCCTACTTATTCGGAATGCCCGCCTGTCAAGCAGAAGATGAGAAAATTCAAGACGGACATCAGTGTGAAAATAAAAGAAGAAGTTAATAAGCAGTTTGAGGCAAAGGTTGTACGGGTTACCAAATATCCTACCTGGTTAGCCAACGTTGTGCATGTGCAAAAGAAAGATGGGAAGACCAGAGTGTGCGTTGATTATCGGGATCTTAATAAAGCAAGTCCAAAAGACAATTTTCCATTGCCAAACATCCACATATTGATTGGCAATTGTGCCAAACATGAGATCGGCTCTTTTTTGGATTGTTATGCGGGTTACCACAAGATTCTGATTGATGAGAAAGATGCTGAAAAGACGGCATTCATCACACCTTGGGGGATATACTATTATAGGGTGATGCCGTTTGGACTGAAAAATGCAGGGGCAACATACATGAGGGCGATGACCACCATGTTCCATGATATGATACATCGGGAGATTGAAGTATATATGGATGATGTAATTATCAAGTCCAGGAAGAAGTGCGGTCATGTTAAATACCTGAGGAAGTTTTTCCAGAGGCTTCGCAGGTACAATCTCAAGCTCAATCCAGCAAAATGTGCTTTTGGGGTGCCATCAGGGAAGTTCTTGGGGTTTGTGGTGAGTCAACGTGGTATTGAACTCGACCCGTCCAAAATCAAAGCCATTCAGGAGTTTCCTCCACCGAAGAGCAAGAAAGAAGTGATGAGTTTGCTCGGCAGGTTGAATTATATCAGCATGTTCATTGCTCAGCTCACATCAACTTGTGAGCCTATCTTTAAATTGATGAAGAAAGATGCTGCA
>MU681651.1:37906-64240 GCA_026770625.1 Nicotiana glauca | reverse complement strand
ACTCCAAATTTCCATTCAAAAAGTCAAGCCCTAGTTCTTCCATTTTTAATCAAATTTCCATGAATTTAAGTGTTGATTCTTCAATAAAATGATGTACTAGGTCACGAGGCTCACCTCCAATCAATTCCCATCGAAACCCTCTTTAATCTTCGTAAAAAACTCCCAAGGTTGCTCAACAATGGTGAAAATAAGACCTAGCTCGCGGAGGAAATATAATAAGTCTGCCCAGCTCTTTTCACTTTTGCGGTCCCTTTCCCGCTTATGCGGGACTGCTTTCGCGACTATTCTTCCGCTTCTGTGGAAATTTCAAATAAGGCCATGACCGCTTCTGTGGTCAACAAGTCGCTTCTGCGACTCCTTTCCTGCGGATTTTCTCCCACTTTTGCGGAAATACCAAACTCGAGCCCAACTGCTTCTGCGGTTACACCATCGCATAAGAGATACCGCTTCTGCGGCTACCCAATCGCTTCAGCGGAACCAGCGCCCAGGCCTCCTCACCGCTTCTGCGGTCAATCCTTCGCATAAGCATGTCTGCTTGTGCGGTCCAAAACTCGTAGAAGCGAAAATACCAGTTGCAGCAGGCTTCAGCAACATACAAATTCCAAAACTCTCCGTTTAACCATCCGAACTCACCCCGAGGCCCCCGGGACCTCAACCAAAAACACCAACACATCCCAAAACATCATTCAAACTTGTTCCGATCATCAAAACACATCAAACAATGCTAGAACCACCAAATCGCATCGGATTCAAGCCTAAGTTCTTCAAAAACTTCCGAAATACGCATTTGATCAAAAACCCGAACAAAACACCTCCGAATGACCTAAAATTTTTCACACACATCAAAAATCACCTAACGAAGCTACAGAAACTCTCGGAATTCCATTCTGACCCTCAGATCAAAATCTCACCTATCAACCGGAATTCGCCAAAAATTTAACTTCGCCAATTCAAGCCTAATTCTACACCGGACCTCCAAAATCACTTCCGATCACACTCCTAAGTCACAAATCACCCCTCGAAGCTAACCGAATCACCGAAAATCACATCCGAGCCTTCTAACTTATAAGTCAACATTCGATTGACTTTTCCAAAACAAACCTTTCTTGAAGAGACTAAGTGTCTCATTCCCTTCCAAAACCAATCCAATTCAACTCTAACACACCAAATGCCGATAATAAAACATGAAGAAGCATAAAATGGGGGAAATGGGGCAGTAACACATGAGACGACAGGTTAGGTCGTCACATGCCCTCAATCGAGTGTAAGGACAAGTAATCAAGGCAAAATACTGTCGAAATCTCAGAAAAACTAAGACTTTTAACATGCATCTCTCAGTAGAAGAGAAACATAAGAAACATGGTAGAAGAAACATACCAGAATCACAGTAGAAGAAACATAAGAACTACAGTAGAAGAAATATAAGAGTTATAGCAACACAATAGAAGAACACATATAGAAACATAATAGAAGAAACACAGTAGAAGAAACCCCATAAAAATATCGTAGAAGAAATATCATAAGAATAACAGTAGAAGAAACATAAGAAAATAAAGTAAAACATGCTAAAGATCAGAGAAACTTTAAAGGGTAACTTAACGAAACCCTAAATCGAAAAAAGATGAAGGCTCTGAAGATGTAGTTTTGAAAGAACTTTGAGAAAAATGTTTAAAATCTTAGAGAAAACACATATATACAACGGATCTAAAAGAATCGGAAAAACCTCGAAGGGTTAGGGTTTCAGAAAAACCCAAGTAGTGAGAAAGGCTTGGAAAAGTCACTGATCTGAGTCGGAGAAGTCGAGATCAGGCTCGAATGGCCAAGGCCGGCAGGAGCAAGGTCGGAGACGGCCATAGAACTCGAATCAAATGAAGTCTGGGCCAAGCTTTCTCATGGTCAGACCTCAAAACCATAATAACCAGGCGTGTAGGAGCCATAGGAGGCCGGTATAGGATTTCCATGGCCTTGGAAGCCATGGATTCCGGTGGTTTTAGTGCAGAAGTGGAAGGAGACGGCTAGGGTTTCTAAGAGAGATTGAAATAATGGGGGATTCAAAGGCGGGTGGGGATGTAAAATGGCTAGGGTTTGGGGGTAATGGGTAATTAAAAATGAAAAGATTAAAACGTGATTGTTGGTCATTTTGATCAACGACCTGGATTAAATGGGGAATCCAGGCGGGCTATGTAGAAGGGTCGTGGGTTGAGTAGATTAGGTAGTTGGGTTGGGTAATTGGATTTGAAATTGGGTTTAATTAAGGGTGCCAAATCTGGCTAAAATTGAAATGCAGATAGGCTAACAGTTAAATAGCCATTTCTCCTTTATTTATTTATAAAAAATAGTAAATAATTTTTGGAAGTAAATTAAAGGCAATAAAATGATTAATAATATATAATTATTAAATTAAAAATACTGGAGTTAATTTTATAATTATAAACATTATTAAACCTTAAAAGAGGCTAATATTATAATTATACATAATTTAGCTTTAAAAATATTAAATAAATTTTCAAAAATATGCAAAAAATGTGTTAGCTATATTTTAGTATAAATACGAGAATCCAATAAATGAATCACCAAAATAATAATTTTGGAAATAATTATTGGGTTTTTCTTGATAAAATAGGGCAATAAATTGATTTGTAATCTTTGAAAAAACAAGGAAAAATAATAAAACCTTGGATATACTTATATATTCATATATATGCTATTTTTGAAGGTATTTTTAATATTTAAAAATATAGGAAAAATTGGGTATCAACAGCTGCCCATCTTTACTCGGGAAGGATGAAAGAGTTGTCGGGTAAAGATATGATGGCCAATTTTGACCGAACGAAATACTTTGAAGAGATTTGGCCACGCTCTAGCTTCTGAGCTGCCTACCTATCCCGGTCTTATAGGAATCAGGCCATATGTAGTTCAGGATCCGTCGGCGGAGTATGTCGAGGGAGACTTTTCAAGCACAGACGCAATATTCAGGATAGGGCTGCGGGACTGGAGCGAAATCGCTCCCGCTGAGATGGACGTTGCTCGTCGGTTTACCTGCAAATAAGCAAATACAAGCATATATTATGCATAAATTTAAATATGATGCAACTTCCCGTCGGACCATGAATGTTGTCTTTGGACGGTTAGGATGACGTCCTCAGATCATGACGTCCTGGGCCATGAAGCATATGATAAAGGATTCGCAAGCCATGAAATGATGCCTGTGATCTATGAGAATGATGCCTCTGAACCATGATGCCCTTGAATAATGATATGCAAAAGATAAAAGGGATCCTCAGGCCATGGCACGGTGTTCTCGGGCTATGTAAATGGTGCCTCCGAACAATGACGCCCTCAGATAATTTGGCGATCTTTTAGCCCATGAAATGCAGTGTTTGGGGATCTTTCAGCCCATGGAAATATGGCGATCTTTCAGTTGCAGATGTGGCGATCTTTCAGCCGTGCGAATGTGGCGATCTTTTGGCTGATCTTTCAGCCGTGCAAATGTGGCGATCTTTTAGCCGTGCAAATGTAGCGATCTTTCAACCATGCAAGTGTAAATAAAGTGGTGATATTTCAGCCATGAAAGCGTAAATAAAGTGGCGATATTTCAGCCATGCAAGTGTAAATGAAGTGGCGATATTTCAGCCATGCCGAATATAAAATAAAGCGGCGATCTTTCAGCCATGCAGATGCAGATGGAGATAGTGTTTAGTCTCGAAAGACAGAATGGTAGCATTATACAATGCAAAAAATGCAGATGGAGACAGTGTTTAGTCTCGGAAGGCAGAATGGTGGCCTTACACAATGCAGAAAATGCAGATGGAGACAGTGTTTAGTCTCGGAAGGCAGAATGGTAGCCTTATGCAATGCAGAAATGCAAATGGAGATAGTGTTTAGTCTCGGAAGGCAGAATGGTGGCCTTACACAATGCAGAAAATGCAGATGGAGACAGTGTTTAGTCTCGGAAGGCAGAATGGTAGCCTTATGCAATGCAAAAAATACAGATGGAGGCAGTGTTTAGTCTCGAAAGGCAAAATGGTAGCCTTATGCAATGCAGAAATGCAAATGGAGATAGTGTTTAGTCTCGGAAGGCAGAATGGTAGCCTTATGCAATGCAAAAATAAAAATGAAGTGGCAAATGGTAACAAAGTTTTTTAGCTGATATCAAGTTATGATGTCGGGATCGCTGGGGATATTATGATATAGGGGATATCACCGGCGTGCTTGGATGGCCAATACCGGTAAGTGCAACAATCCTGAGAGTTGTATTCATGAATAATGTTCATCTTGTGGGTGTGTAGTATGTAAGATGCTTTCGCAATCCAAGTGTCTGCATCCAAAGAAAAAATCGTGAATTTTGTAGAGGGGAGGTTAGTTTGTATCCCTGCTGGCCTTTCTCGACCTGTTCGGCTTTGATCTGATGATACTGTATGTATCATTGGGGTAGCATTGCTGAATAAAGCGATTTCGATAATAAACATGCATGAGTTTGTAAAAATATGACATAAGTATATATTTAAGAAATAACTTTTAGATGAACCAACAACTGTGACGTGGTTTAGGACATTGCAACCTCTCTTGCTTCGGAATTTTGAGGGTCCTCCTCAAAATTCTGCCCCAGTTTAACAGGTTGACGCCTCTGATGGCTGCTTGCGATGATTGGTTGAAATTACTTCGGAATTTTGAGGGCCCTCCTCAAAATTTTGCTCCAGTTTCCAATTGCGGGGGGAAATGAAAATTTTATTGAATTGTGACCAAACCCATAAGGCTGCCTACGTATCCCATCTTAAACGGGAATCAGGTTAGATGTAGTTCAAATTATATCATATAGGAAAGCATAAGATGACACATAGTAGTGCTTGACTGCATCTGAATTGATTGGTTTTGGCCAAACTTCTCCGTCCATTTTTGCAAGTATAAGGGCTCCTCTTGTCAAAACTCGGTGAACCATGTATGTACCTTGCCAGTTGAGAGAGAATTTCCCTTTGGCTTCATCTTGATGCGGGAAAATTTTCTTTAACACCAGCTGCCCCGGTGTGAACTGTCTCGGCTTGACTCTCTTGTTGAAGGCTCTGGACATTCTATTTTGATAAAGCTGATCGTGGAAAACCGCATTCATTCTTTTTCCATCTATAAGAGCTAGCTGCTCGCAATGACTCTTCACCCATTCTGCATCATCGAGCTCAAATTCCTGTATGATTCTTAAGGAAGGAATTTCTTCTTTGGCGGGAATGACAGCTTCTGTACCATAAACTAGCATGTAGGGGGTTGCCCTAGTCGATGTGTGGATAGTGGTGTGATATCACAATAGAGCAAATGATAGCTTTTCGTGCCATTGCTTATGCTTCTCTATCATTTTTCTCAATATCTTCTTGGTGTTTTTGTTGGTGGCTTCTACAACTCTATTCATCTGAGGCCTGTAGGCTGTGCAATTCTTGTGTTTGATCTTGAAGGTTTCACACATAGATTTCATTAAGTCGCTATTGAGGTTGGAGCCATTATTAGTAATGATTGACTCTGGAATCCCGAACCGACAGACGATACAATCGCGGACAAAGTCTGCCATGACTTTCTTAGTCACTGCTCTGTAAGATGTTGCCTCGACCCATTTGGTGAAATAGTCGATTGCTACTAGGATGAACCTGTGCCCGTTGGAAGCGGCCGGCTCGATTGGTCCTATAACATCCATTCCCCAAGCGGCGAACGGCCATGGTGAGCTTGTTGCATTAAGCTCGTTTGGAGGTATCTTTATCATGTTTGCATGTATCTGACAGCGATGGCACTTCTAGACATACTGGATGCAGTATGTTTCCATAGTCATCCAAAAGTAACCAGTCCAGAGTATCTTCTTTGCTAAAACAAAACCATTCATATGTGAACCGCAGGTCCCAGTATGGATTTCTTCTAGCAGCTTAGATGCTTCTTTTGTGTCGACACACCTTAATAATCCCAAATCTGGAGTCCTCCTACACATGATTCCTCCGCTGTGAAAGAAATTGTTAGACAACCTTCGAAGTGTGCGCTTCTGAGTATAATTGGCAAGCCCTGGGTATTCTCCCTTGGCTAAATATTCCTTGATATCATGAAACCAAGGCTTTCCGTCTGCCTCTTCTTCAACATGGGCACAATAAGCCGGCTAATCATGGATCTTTACTGGAATGGGATCGATGAAGTTTTTGCCTGGATGTTGTATCATGGATGACAGGGTAGCCAATGCATCGGCGAATACATTCTGGATTCTGGGAACATGTCAAAATCCCGCCTTTGTGAACCTTTTCCTTAGTTCATGCACATGGTGCAGATATGGGAGTATCTTGGAGTTCTTGGTCGCCCATTCTCCTCATACCTGATGTATAAGCAAGTCTGAATCTCTTATCACTAGCAATTCTTGAATGTTCATGTCAATAGCCATATTGAGCCCTAAGATGCAGGCTTCGTACTTAGCCATATTGTTGGTGCACGAGAACCTGAGCCTAGCTGACACCAGATAATGTTGACCAGTTTCTGATACTAGGACTGCTTCTATGCCAACTCCTTTGAAATTTGTTGCTCTATCGAAAAACATTCTACAGCTATCATAAGATTCTGCAATGTCTTCTCCTACGAATGATACCTCTTCATCAGGAAAATACGACTTCAGGGGTTCGTATTCTCTATCCACGGGGTTTTCGGCAAGGTGATCCGCTAGTGCCTATCCCTTGATTGCTTTCTGAGTTTCGTAGACAATGTCAAATTCACTCAATAGGATTTGCCACTTGTCCAGCTTGCCAGTGGGCATGGCCTTCTGGAAAATGTACTTCAAAGGATCCATTCTTGATATGAGATATGTAGTATAGGCACAAAAGTAATGTCTCAGCTTCTCGGCCACCCAAGTCAGAGCACAGTAGGTGCGTTCTAACAGAGAATATTGGGCTTCTACGGAGTGAACTTCTTGCTGAGATAGTAAATGGCCTGTTCTTTCCTCCCCGTTTCATCATGCTACCCTAGGACGCAACCGAAGACACCATCTAACACTGTGTTGTAGAGTAGCAAGGTTCTACCTGGATCAGAGGGGACTAAGGCTGGTGATGTTGACAGGTATTCATTGATCCTGTCAAAAGCTTTGTGGCATTCATCAGTCCACTTGATGGCGGCATCCTTTTTCAACATCTTGAAGATCGGCTCACAGATGACCTGGACTATGCTATGAACCGGCTGATGTAGTTGAGTCTCCTCAAGAAACTCATCACGTCCTTTTTGTTCTTTGGCGGTAGCAATTCCTGAATGGCCTTGACCTTTTATGGATCCAGTTCTATTCCCCGGTGGCTCACAATAAACCCAAGCAATTTTCTGGCGGGATGTAAGGCCCCGTAAAATTTTATGCTTAAAACCTAGTAGCTCGTAGTGCCAAGGTACGAATATGTTTCCGGACCCTTTTTACTGATTTTGCACTTAAAAATAAAAAGAATCGATTTTCCAGAAAATTATCATTTTGCGGTCCAAAATATGGTCGCAGATCAGCTATGCAGACCGCATTTCTGCCGCAGAGTGAAGCAGAATGATTTTCAAAATTGATGTTGAAAATGCGATCCATTATGCGATCGCATAATCAATATGCGGACCGCATAATCGTCGCATAAATTCCTCAAGGATTTGTGGAGGTCAATTCTGCGGTGCAAAATGCGACCGCATAACAAGAATGCGGACCGCATTCCTGTCGCAGACCCAGGCAGACCTTCAGAGTTTTGGGCGCACTTCTGCGGTCCAATCTACGGACCGCATTTCAACTCTGCGATCGCATAGTGCGACCGCAGATCTTGCTCGGGCTTCTATTTTCTAAAATTTCAAACCCGACCCCCTTTCTAATAAAACACCCCAACCCCTCATTTTAACATACTTTCTGAGCAAATTAAGAGAGAGGAAGAGAGGGTCTTGAGAGAGAAAGTCATCTTCTCCAAAATTTGGTTCTTCAAAACCATCCGGGCCGGGAAATTTCAAGCTTATCTTCATACCCCCTTTCCTTACAGGTAAAATCCCTAACTTCTCCCATTTAATTTCTGGTTTAAACTAAGAGGGGGAGTCTCATGCATTAATCCTTGAAATAATGGTTGAAATCCTTCATGCATGTCTAGTAAAAACCTAAAATCTAGTAGGAGGAATTGGGTAGGGGTATTCAAAGAGGGATTTATAACATATATGAGTTTGAGTAGCAATTGTGATCTTCAATTCTAAGTTATGTGTATTAATTTGTGCACTATATTGTCGTTGCTAGACTGCTTGGTGAGTTGAGAATAGAAGTTAAAAAGGGAATTCGGCTCCAGGTATGTATGGCTAACTTTGATCCTTGTAAAATCATCTCGTTTGATGTACGAATGCTTGGTAGGTGATATGTACATAAATTACTTATGAATTTCTTATGATCGGTACGTTGTGATTGTGTTATGTGGTTGTAATTGAGGAATAAATGACTAAAGGAAATTGTGACTAGTGCAACTGGAATAACTGTGGTAACAATATCTATGGCATGTTGTGGGCAATTACCAATGTGACGTTAAACGTTTATGGGTTGTTAAATATGATGGAAATAGTATTGATGGTTATGAAAACACTTGTAATATTGTTGTTGTTAATTCTTGAGGAATATTGTTGTTGACCTTTGTGAATTGTTTGTTGTTGTTGTGTTGTTTGTGGATTGAAACTGTACGGTGGGATCGGGTTGCGCGCAGGAACACGAAGTAATAAGGTGTGGGTTGTGGCGATAAGGGTGGCCGAGGTAATAAGGGTGGAAAGTGATCGAAATCACTATTGAAACAAAATATGAGAAAAATGTGAAACTATTGAAGTGAAATTGTGGAAGGGGAAAACAGGAGAGTTTGTAAACTTGTTTGGCTTGATTGTTCCTTCATATGTGTTTGGTTGTTGCATCCATTATTGTTTCCTACTTATGTGTGGTTTGAGTTTACTTGGAACAAGTTTGTTCATACATACCAGTACAATTCAAATGTACTGACGTCCCTTTTGCCGGGGGCGCTACATTCATGTTATGGTTGTAGGTGGATCTATAGCAGGCACTCCAGTCCACCAACCGTAGCTCCTCATTACTTCCTGCTAGCTGAATTGGTGAGCCCCTTTCCTTTCGGGGCCCTGCGTGGCTCATGCCGCTTCTGTTCTCGTCTTTTGGGATCCTGTTTTGGTATTTATAAAAGGTATAGCTGGAGCCTTGTTGCCGGCAAGTATTGTATTATTCCTCTTCATCTTTAGAGGCTCCGTAGACAGGCAATGTGGGTTAAGAACTTATGTAAATATGTATTTTGTAAGTTGGGAGATGTAAGTTGTAAACCACGCTAAAGATTATTTATGTTATGTATGCTTTTGTAACAGGGTGTTCCAATTATAATTAGCTGTTTCACTTGGTCAATAAGTAATGAAAAATGTGGGGTAATACGTGGGATAGGAAAGGCACCCAGGTCCGCTTGACTGGGGTTACTCAGACGAGCGCCGGTAATGTCCCTCGAACTTGGGGCGTGACACGGGAACCCCAAATGCACACTTTGTGGGATTCAGTTTCAGGTTGTACCTCCGCAATCTGTTGAAAAACTTCCTCAAATCCTCCATGTGATCAGTTACCTTCTTGGACTTGATGATAACATCGTCTACGTACACCTCAATCTCCTTGTGTATCATATCATGAAAAATGGTAGTCATAGCCCTCATGTAGGTGGCCCCTGCATTCTTTAACCCAAACGACATCATCTTGTAGCAGTACATTCCCCATGGCATAATGAAAGTCGTTTCCTCAACATCTTCTTCGTCCATCCAGATCTGATGATAACCAGCAAAACAATCCACAAATGATTGCAATTCATGCTTGGCGCAATTGTCGATCAGGATATGTATGTTTGGTAAAGGAAAATTATCTTTCAGACTTGCCCGGTTGATATCTCGGTAGTCGACATAGACTCTAACCTTCCCGTCCTTCTTTGGTACTGGCACGATGTTAGCTAACCATGTTGGATACTCAACTACCCTGAGAACTTTAGCTTTGACCTGCTTGGTGACTTCTTCCTTGATTTTCAAACTCATATCAGGTTTGAACTTTCTGAGCTTCTGCTTTACCGGTGGACAAGTCGGATCAGTTGGCAGTTTGTGTGCCATAATAGATGTACTCAGACCAGTCATGTCATCATACGACCAGGCGAATATGTCCTCATATTCTCTTAGAAATTCTGTGTACTCTTCCCTTTCTGACGGTGATAAGTGAACGTTGATTCGTGTTTCTTTGACATTTTCTACATCTCCCAGGTTAACAATCTCAGTCTCGTCCAGGTTGGACTTAGGTCTGTTTTCAAAATTCTCAACTTCCTTAACAATTTCTTCCGGTATTTCATCTTCCTCTGAATATATGTCTGTTTGTTGCATTGTCTCATTGCATGTCATAGTCATTGGTTCATCAAGACAAGTAATAGTAATGCTGTATAAGTAAAGTAATGAGAAAAAACAATAAGAGTGATGATTTATAAGGAAAATCGAAATGCTTTGATAAATTCCATAACTGTTTTGAACATTGAAGATCTTATTGCAAAAATAAAAAAAAATGCGAAAGGAAAGTTAACTGGTAAAATTAAAAGATAGTGCATGATGCTTGTTCAGCCTTGCTACCCCGAGGCTCGCCGGGCTCTGGTTGTTCTGATGGTCCAGTTATTGAGCCATGCTCCTCTGCTTACTGCCTATATGGAAGGGCCTTTCTCCTCCTCGAAAATGACACAACAATCCATATCATCATCTTCCAGGAACAAATTCCTCACTGCTGCCTGTGCTTCCTCTTCTTCTGACCCATAGATAACTTCACCCTGTTGGAAAGTTTGTTCCAAGCATGGTAATGGCTACTCCAATGGGTAGTAAGGACCACGCTATGGTGGCGACCGGTTGTTGAATTCCTCCCAGGTATACTCATATCCCAGACCGAAGGTGGTGCCATGTTTCTTTAATTTTATAGGCTTAGCGATTCCTTGGAGGTTCTTGCCAAATCCCTTGCCAGGTTCGTATCCACTCCAGTTCAATATGCTTTCAATTTTGTTATCCTACCATTTTTCCTTGTCAACGTCGTTGACTCGCTCGATGTGGTGATAAGTCTCCCCGCCTATCTTTTTTCTGCCTCCTATTGCTGGGATGGTCTGGCGACTGTATTTGGGATTGCTACCATCCCCGTGAATGATCACCTCCTGGTGATTCCACTCAAACTTCACTGCCTGATGTAGTGTTGACGCTACGGCCCTAGCGGCATGAATCCATAGTTATCCCAATAATAGATTGTAAGATGCCGACACGTTTATCACTTGAAAATCAACATCAAACCAAGTAGGCCCCATTTTCAAACACAGACTAATTTGCCCAATTGTGGACCTTTAGGGAACCGTCGAAAGCTTTTACATTGATGGCCCCGTCCCTATTCTTATGTAACCCTTTCCCAATGTCCTGAGTGCTACCAACGGACAGATGTTAAGGTTGGACCCTCCATCAATCAAGATTCTGGTGATAAAATAATCTTCGCATTGTACGGTGATGTGCAATGCTTTGTTGTGACTCAACCCTTCTGGTGGTAGCTCATCTTCGAGAAAAGTGATCTTGTGACTTTCCAATACCTGGCCTACCATGTTAGCCATCTCTCCGCCGGTGATATTGCTCAGTACATATGCCTCACTCAGCACCCTTAACAGGGCATTCTTGTGTGCATCACAATTTTGTAGCAAAGCAAAGATAGAAATTTGCGTCTGTGTCTTGTTTAGCTGATCAATGACCGAGTATTCCTTGGATTGTATCTTTCTCCAGAGATCATCAGGGCCAGTTTCAGTGATGGTTGACCGACTAGAGGCCTGCTTGCTTGACTCAGCCAGATGTTCCGGGGTATAAACCCTACCAGTTCTTGTTATAACTTGTGTTGTAACAACTTCTCCGAACATGAATTTCCCTTTTCTTCTTGCCTAGGCTGTGTAGTCCCAAGGTATAGCATTTGTATGGAATGGTGTTACGATCGACATTGCCACTGGAATTGGCGCGGCTATCTTTACTCCGAGCAGAGCATGCGCCTTGGGCGGTAAAACTGCAACTTCAAAGGTTGTGAGTGCTTTTACTGGCGACATGAATTCGACCTCAATCGGTGTTGGCATCTTTGCAAAGGATGGTGCTTCAAACTCAAATGGCATGGATATATTTACCTCGTCATCCCCAGAGGGATAAATTTGGACTACAATCGGATTAAGGGTGACTATTGGATTTTTTGGGTCGTCACCTTCTATGATCAAACTGATCGATCCCTTGGGATCCCAATCATCCTCTATTTCAATCATGTGAACGGCTCCACCCTTGTGATCTGGCAGAGGGTTACTGAAGACATTTGGAGCAGGTTCTTTGGCCACAATAATCTTGTTATCAATTAAAGTCTGGATATTATCTTTCAGAGAGCGACATTCGTCAATGGTGTGTTCTTTCATGCCGGAATGGTATGCACAGGACTTATTTGGATTGACCCATTAGGAAGGATTCTCAGGAGCAGTAGGGATATGGGTGAAATAACCAGCAGCTTTGAGTCTTTCATACAATTGGTCGATAGGTTCAGCAATAGTCGTATACTGTTTTGGGAGTCTTCGATCAAAGTTTGGTCGGGGCCTAGGGAAGTTTTGGCGTGGAGGAGGGGATTGGTAGTGGGACGGTTGAGTGTTGTAGGCTTGGTAAACATGTGTTGGTTGGGAATATTTGGGTGAAGTAGGCTGATATGCAGGAGTTGATTGATAAGCGGGTGGTGGAGATTGGTAAGAGGGTGAGTGTGCTTGGTAGTTTGGAGTAGGCTGATATGTGAGTGGAGGAATTGGGTAGGTTTGGTATTTGATGGGAGATTTGGTTCTCTGTGCCACCATTACGGCTCCTACGTCCCTTTTCTTAGACACACCGCTTGACTGTAAGGCCTTGTTTGTGGCTTGCAAGGCCTCGAAATTTGTAACCATACCGCTTTTGATGCCCTCTTCGATCCTTTCTCCCAGCTTGATAATGTCAGAAAATTTGTGGCCCTCGATCATCATCAGCCTCTCATAATACTGTGGGTCTTGGGCCCGGACGAAGAATTTTTTCATTTGTTCTTCTTCTAAGGTGGGTCTGACCTTAGCAGCTTCGGACTTCCAAGGAGTAGCATATTTGCGGAAGGTTTCTGTGGGCTTCTTCTTCATATTTTGAATATAGAACACATCTGGTGCATTCTCTGTGTTGAACCTGAATCTATCCATAAAATCATACGCCATGCTTACCCAGTTCAGCCACTTCTTTGGATCTTGGCTAATGTACCAAGATAAAGCATCTCCCTTCAAGCTCCTCATGAAAAGCTTCATGAGAATTTTCTCGTCTTTTCATACTCCAACTAATTTGTCACAGTACATTCTCAAATGGACCCTTGGTTCTCATGTACCATCAAATATTTTGAACGAAGGAGGTTTGTCCCCTCGGGCAGCTCGACATCGGGTTGTATGCAAAGATCTTTGTAGTTTAGCCCCTCAATTCCCTTACTACCTTCAACGCCTTGAATTCTGCTAGTCAACTTTTTAAGTTCTTCGACCAGGTTTCTGATGAACAAGTGCTTATCATCAGACTCGAGTGTGCTTGAGATAGGCTAGGTTGAGTGTGGCACAGTCCCACGTAGATGGGGGTATTATGTTGGGTGCGACAGTGGTCATTTATGGAGTTCTGGAGTTCTGGATGAGCAATGAGGTGTTATTTGAGGTATGGCAGGTGTTGCAGTGGTGATGAGGAGTGGGATAGGTTTTTTGCTTTGGGATATTTTGTGGAGGTACAAGATTTTGAGCATTTGGGAAATTAACATCTGGAGTGGTGAGGGAAACTGACAGATTTGCCAGATTCCAAACTTGGTCAAGTTCCTCTTGAAATTTCAGCAGTTTTTGTTCCAGTTGGGATGAATTTTCCTTGGGAACCAGAGTACCGTGACCATGAGTGACCCCTACACGTTCAGTTGAGTTTTCCTTTCTGGCATTATTCAAGTCTTCCATCTTCTATTTGTTTTTATGTCTGACAGGACTGAGAGGAGGAGTAGGTGGAGGTCCCCTGGATCTCGTGAAATAGGATGATGTTGTCAAAGTTCACGAACTAACCTTTAGGGAGGGGAATAAACAAAAAATAAAACAAAAGGTAACAAGTCAGTGAGGTTTATAAAAAGCATTGCAATATTTAAACACATAGTGCGAGAATGTAAATCGTGTCCTAATTTGGGGACCTCTTTATGCCCGAGGTAGGCCTAGCGACAAGTTGATTTGGAGAACTTGGAATGCGAAATGCCTCATTTCATTGATAAAAAAGTAGACGAATCCCAAACCGACACTAAACAACAGGAAATAAAAGTCACTAATGGTCATTGGCCTTATTACATTTTATATAGCTAAAAATAAACTCCTATCTACTTGGTCCCAAAAGGACTTTCCCCAGGTTGAATACTCTCGTTGATCAAATCCTCCAGCTCGCGTAGGTTCACCAGTAAAAATGCCTTTGCTAGGTGTTCTCCTTAGTTTCCCTCAGAGTTCTGGAAGTAGGTGACTCTCTTCCTCGCTTTTCCTTCCAATTCCAGCAGACTATATTCCAGATATTTCAACTTTTCACTAGCTTTGGCGGCTCTCTCTTTCCACTCATTGATTTGGTCATTTGATGGAAGACTCCTCCACCAGTCTAGAAAGAGTGGGGGCATGCTAATCATACCGAAACTAGGGACCTCGTACCTCATTTTCTGCAAAACAAAAGGGTTAAACCTTACCCCCACAAGACTCGACTATTTAATATCAACAATTAGCATGAAGCATTTGGTTCTCCAAATAAATACACAGAACGTGATGGTGTCCGTTTAGGTTTAGGAAAACCCAGGGGACTTTGGACAAGGCTATCTTAAAGAGTTATTATGCGGACAACATAACTAACTCGGTTAGGTTTGACCATGATGCATGCACAGTTAAACAGAGTAAGGTTTCTATGTGGTTTTAGACTGGTACCCTTGAGCGGACAACTCAAGGAGGAAAGGTGCGGAACCGTCGACTACACCGTTGATCGATTGGTTTTACCGTAAATATGCCTTTTCCGAATTTAGGGGGTGATGATATAGGAAGAGCGCAACAACTCATTATAAGCGTTGCTATGGTATTTGTTTGGCACTAGTGGAATATGATGTTGAACATAATTATGCAATAATTAAAGATATGTTGTCATGTATTTGCACGTTAAGAAAGCACTAAATATAACACTTTCATAATTTAAAGCAGTAGTAAAGGACAGCAGTTGTCACACCTCCTTTTTTCTACTATACCCCCGTAAAGGGTATAATAAAGGGAGTTTTTCCAATTAAAGGACAATCGAAACGGGATTTATTTCATTAAAAGATTCAGAATCGCCACTTGGGAGATTTATGGTGTCCCAAGTCACCGGTTCAAATTCCGAATCGAGGAAAAGATTGACTCTATATTACAGTCTGCGAACCAGAAATCTAGGTAAGGAATTTTGTTAACCCGAGAGAAGGTGTTAGGCATTTTCGAGTTCCGTGGTTCTAGCACGGTCGCTCAACTGCTAAAATTAGCATAATTATCTGATTTTAAAAAAATTTTAAACCTATGTGCATTTTATTTTTAACCGTTTTTATTCATTTTATAAAGAAGATTTAACATCGTCTAAAATATATCTTTGGATCACGTCACATGAAATGCACCCATAATCCGAAACACATTTTATTCAACGTTGTAAGGATTTGGATTTGGGTCACATGAAATACACACCTGAGTTTTAGGAAGGTAGTATTATTAAATATACGCGCCTAAAGCAACTACGCATTTTAACTTTGCGAGGGCCATGAAGATTTGCAAAATGGCACGTCTCGAATTCTAAGTATTTTAGTAGAAACAATAAAATGAGGGCCACACATTTGAAGTTTTATTTGGCGCGGCGCACCTCAATTCTATTTTAAAGGATACTCAAACTAAAAGCTCGGAGGGCCATAAACTACTTGTTTTATCTAATATGGCACACCTCAATTCCATCTCTAAAGGATATTCAGCTAGAATTCGAAGAGCCATAGTTATTTGTGATCTACTATGGCTTACCTTTATCTATTTGATAGGGCTTAATTATTCAACACTCAATAAAGTCAAAATTTCCTATGGTCATTTAACTAACAATCAAAAGCCACAAATGGGACCCCCACGAGAAGTCCAAATCCAGGAAAACTGGCGAAGGAACTAGGCGTGATTGGGCCGAAATTACAGCACAAATCACTGTTGCCAACTCCAGTTGTTGTATGGATTGTACTGCAATGATACCTTCAGCATTTGCACACGATTTTTATCATTTAAACACTCATTCGAATTTCCAATGGAAAGATCAATTTGAGATTTCAAATAACGTCAATTTACATGTTGAATGTTAACACCTTTTAACAGCCTCACGATTTCAGTTTACCAAAATAACATATGAACAAACCAAGACATAAACTTGAGGCATTTCAAGCATAAATCAACAGGATCCCCGTTTATAATACTTCATGGACCAGAACCAACATATAAATAATCAAATGGAAATAGCTAAGAAACACGACCTTACCATATTAAATCATACTTTAAACATATGAAATGAGCTTTGGAAGCTAAATGCAGAACAGGATATAGACTAGAGGTGTTAGGCCCCAAAATTCGAGTTACTTCATTTCAGTCTTTGCCAAGCTAAACAAATCTATCTATACAACTAAAAAAATTTACCCTTAATCAGCAAACATCTCAAAAGAAATTTAAACAGTCCTGAATTATTTACATTAAAATGGATTCAAATCCAATCTCGAATGCACTACATCAATAACACATATGTATACACTAAAGCAGTTAAACTAAAACGTGTGGAGAAAAACAATGAAGAAAACATATGACAAATGACATTTCCTTCCAGGCTTGATTACATATTTCCAAATCCGTACTTCAAATGTCACTCAAAGGCAAAAACAATACCTGGAAATTGAAGAAAGAGAAGGCAAGAGGTGAAATATTAATAGACAAGAGCAACAGTAGAACCCCAGCAATCAAAGAGCAGACCAACAGAATAATTTTTAAACCCAAAAATGAAGTACTGCAGCCTAGAAACCAACTTCAAACAAACAGCCAACCCAGCAAATTTCCAGATTCAACCTCAATGACTAGACCTCAAGCCATTTTAATGTTCAAACAATCAGAAATTGAATCTAGAGGTGAGGATTTCAAATTACCAAACTAAAAAAAACTCAACGGAACAGTGTTTTATGCAGAGTTTACAACTATTTTTTGGATTTTCAGGATTTCTTAGCTCTTCAAATCTCTTCTTTTTAAGTTGCAAGTAACTATGCCTTTATAGGCAAGTTACTAGGGCGACCCTAGGGGTTTAGTTATTCCATTTTAGTCCTTTTCAAATTTTCCTTTTTGCTACTTAGTCCTTCATTTACTGACTTGTTGACCAAGCTAAAGTCTGAAATTTAATTACAGACCCCTACTAGAAGCTTCCTATTTCTGTTATCAAAGATTCCCTAACTTAGACTATCCAAATTACCCCCCCTAGCTATCATGTTTTTACCCCTTACAAGCCAACCAAAATCTGGGTCTCACTTGACCCAAATTAATGGGTCTGAATAGACCCAAATTGAATTCTTATTGGGCCCTTTGATTGTCAGAATCCAATCTTGATATTAATGATTAAAAAGAAAAAAAAACTCAGGGCCAATCCACAAAGTCTTAAGGACTCGTGGAATTCAGGTCCAACTAGGAACAAAAATGGAAACACGTTTAAACTAGGAAATCAGAACCAATTATTGACTATACTAATCTGCAGCTAAACATGCAAACAGGGATGTGCTAATGAGATAAACAAAAATAAAAAATAAAACAACAGACAATTAGAAAAGAAAAGAAATAGGCAGAAGAAGATGAAAAAGGGACAATGGTTGACAAACGAAGGCGAGAGAACATACCCTAATAGCTTGGACAGTGAGCACTCAAAAAGAATCTTCAAATCTTTCAAATCTCGGCTCACTATGAGATTAAGCATTTATTTCCTCATCAAAAATACATGCATAACCTCACCATGAGCCTGAAACTTCACCAAAACGTCAATTGGACTAAACCAAAACTTAGGGCTAAGTTTGACTCCAAAATTTGAGAGCCTCCAGGGATGTTCGAAGGGAGCTGGTTTTAGACTTGGGAAGAAGGGGTCGAGGATGCTTTGGAGTGTTAATTTGGGGTCAAACAGAGCCGGTGCCTCCACCGAAACATATTGGGATTTCAGGGCAGCTGGTTAGGGTTTCAGGTTTCGATCTGAAATTCGATGGGTTCTGGGTGGATTCGAGGAGGAGTGTGTGAGGATTTGGATATGGGGGAGTGAGGAGACCATTTGGTGTTGTTCTGGTGGAGATTGGCGGTGATGCCGCCATGGTTTTGGGTTGGGGTTTCAAAGGCGACGATTAGGGTTTATCCCTGGTCTTTGAGAGGGGTCTATGTGAGAGGTGAGAGATGGGGTGGGTAGGGGCATTAGGACACTTATATACTAAGGGACCCCATGTTCCCAGTCGTTTGATCGAGAAACCTCGACGGCTGGGATTGAACACTGGTTAAACGGGGTCATTTTGGCTTTGGTCGAGATTGGACCGGGTAGGGCGACTGGGCTCTGGGTTAGGGGTGGTCTGCGTTTGGGCCTGAATGTTTGGATTTAAAGAGTAGCCCAACCTTGTCTTCTCATTTTCCTTCTTTTATTTCAAACCAATTATCCTAAAATTCCTTTTCCTTCTCTTTTTTTTTTTCAAAATTAAAATAATTCCTAAATTAATTCTTAGAAACCAATTAACTTAAATAAAAATCACTTTAAAAATAAAAGTTAAAATCAAAAGTGCAAATTACACTATTTTTGTGATTTCCCTCTTTTTTTTATTTTATAAAATGGCTCAATTACTAAATTAATCCTACAATGCTAAATTAAATCCTAAATGCAAATGCACATATTTTTTGTATTTTCCGTTAATTAAAATAAAATAAACATGCAAAAACAAATGCAAATAATTAATAGAAAATGCCACGAAAATCCATAAAATTTACAAATAATGGAAAATTATTGTGTTTTGAATTTATAGGAGTAATTCATATAGGGCAAAAATTACGTGCTCACAGCTGCCCCTCTTTGCTCGGAAACATGAAGAGTTTTCGTGCAAAGATAAAGTGAGCGGATACGAGCGATTTTTGCCCGTTTGAATACTCCGTGGGAAGCATTTTTGAAAGATCTGACCGCACCCTGCTTCCGAGGTTGCCTAAATATCCTTGGCTAAAAAGGAATCAGGTCAGTGTAGTTCAGGAATATTTGGTAGTTGAGACTACCATAAAACTGTGATTTCACTGATGTTGTTGCTACTTCTACTACTTGCTGAACCCCTTATTACACCATGTCGAAATAAAAAGAAGCTAGACTGGGCTATGATCTATGCATTACAAAAGTCCTATCTATATCTTCAAACTTGCTCTTGTGGTTCTTGTTGCCTTGTTGACTTGTATTCTCCCGGTGGAATCCCCTTGTTACCGCCTTGAATTGTAATCTGAGATATTTTCCTTTTCTTCAGGTGGAAGCCTGATTGCTGAACTTGCAATGTATTCCCTTGTTCTCCAGGTGGGCTCCTGATTGCTGAACTTGAAATGTATTCCCTTGTTCTCCAGGTGGGCTCCTGATTGCTGAACTTGAAATGTATTCCCTTGTTCTCCAGGTGGGCTCCTGGTTGCTGAAACTTGAATGTATTCCCTTGTTCTCCAGGTGGGATCCCGACTTCAACAAAAATAGACAAAACAAAGAAAAATTTTGGTGGCTGGGCACATATGTGATTGTAAACTAAATCATGTTACCAAATATCAGTAAGAATTTGAAAGCTAAAACTTGAAGTGTACTCCCTTGTTCTCCAGGTGGGCGCCTGATTGCTGAAACTTGAATGTATTCCCTTGTTCTCCAGGTGGGATCCTGATTGCTGAAACTTGAATGTATTCCCTTGTTCTCCAGGTGGGCTCCTGATTTCAAAAAAATAGACAAAACAAAGAAATTTTTCTGCCCCAGTTTGGTGGATGGGCACATATGTGAGTGTTAACCCAAATCATATTACCAAATATCAATAAGAACTTGAAAGCTAAAACTTGAATTGTACTCCCTTGTTCTCCAGGAAGGCGCCTGATTGCTAAAACTTGAATGTATTCCCTTGTTCTCCAAGTGGGCTACTGATTGCTGAACTTGAAATGTATTCCCTTGTTCTCCAGGTGGGCTCCTGATTGCTGAAACTTGAATGTATTCCCTTGTTCTCCAGGTGGGCTCCTGATTGCTGAACTTGAAATGTATTCCCTTGGTCTCCAGGTGGGCTCCTGATTTCAACAAAAGTAGACAAACAAAGAAAATTTTCTGCCCAAGTTTGGTAGCTGGGCTCATATGTGAGTGTTAACCCAAATCATATTACCAAATATCAATAAGAACTTGAAAGCTGAAACTTGAATTGTGCTCCCTTGTTCTCCAGGTGGGCGCCTGATTGTTGAAACTTGAATGTATTCCCTTATTCTCCAGGTGGGCTCCTGATTGCTGAACTCGAAATGTATTCCCTTGTTCTCCAGGTGGGCTCCTGATTTCAACAAAAATAGACAAACAAAGAAAAATTTTCTTCCCCAGTTTGGTGGTTGGGCACATATGTGAGCGTAAACTAAATCATGTTACCAAATATCAATAAGAACTTGAAAGCTAAAACTTGAATTGTACTCCCTTGTTCTCCAGGTGGGTTCCTGATTGCTGAACTTGAATGTATTCCCTTGTTCTCCAGGTGTGCTCTTGATTGCTGAAACTTGAATGTATTCCCTTGTTCTCCAGGTGGGCTCCTGATTGCTGAAACTTGAAATGTATTCCCTTGTTCTCCAGGTGAGCTCCTGATTTCAACAAAAATAGACAAAACAAAGAAAATTTTCTGCCCCAGTTTGGTAGCTGGGCTCATAGGTGAGTGTTAAACTGAATTATTCTACCAACTATTATTAAGAATTTGAAAGCTAAGTCCTATTATCCTGGGAGGTCCTGACAATCTCTTAATTAAACGTCAATTATATATCTAAGTTGTATCTTCTAAAGGTATTACTTCTGCTAAGTCTTGTTATCTAAGAGGGTCTTAAACTACATCCTATTATCCAGGAAGGTCCTGAAAACTCCTGATTGAATCCTATCTTAAACATGTAAACTTTGACACCAACTTACATTCCTCTATACTATTCATGATAGTTTTGAAATTTAACTAAGCCACATTTTCCAGGAAAGTCCTGAGAGTTTACGGTCAAACCAGTTTTGGTGCTTGCTCTTTCCCCTACGGAGAGTTTCTCCGAAACAAACAAAAATTTTTGCCCCTGTTTCAATCAAAGAAAAATCTTGCCAGTTTAAAATGGTGGTTAGTTGATGGCATTCTTGCTAAGATGTCTCCACTGCCATGTTTTGCTTTGACCTGCTTCCCCGAACTGGCCCTGAACCGCTTGACTTTCTGACTACCTTTCAAACCCCATAACCTTTGACGACCCGAGTGTTCTATATCCATACTGTTGTTTTACACCTCTGACCCCTTTATCTGAACCTTTGCATCTCCCACGAAATTACCAAATCATTCCACCGATGAAACTTCCGGTGACTCCCTATACCCCATTTTACATCCTGCTATCTTCGGTATGTTTTTTGCCACACTATGCTTTGTAATTTTGGAATCTGGTAGTGAGCTTTGAAATCCTTTCTTATTTGCTTTGAACAAAACTAACATTGAAACATCTTAGAGAAACAAACCCCAAAAGAAATGAAATGCAATGACCTTGAGAGTTAAGGATAAAGAAAATCTAAAATCGGACGACTGACTAAAAGGAAAAAGGGAAAGAGACTTATCTGAGTGGAACAACTGGTACCATTGATCATGACATGCATTTTGGACTAATCGGCCCAATCCGTCCAACCAATCCACTTTCAGTTGCCATAATTTGTTGCCCCAGAATTCCATAACCCGATTTCTTCACCTAAACCCTAACCTTGTTCATCTTGCGGTGTCCTGAACGGTTTTTACCCACAGACCTCTCCCATTTGTTCACTTCTCAACTCATTTTTGCCTTAAGGTGCCCGTGAGGGTTTTTACCGATAAGACTCTCTCATTTCTGATTTCTCTCAACTCACTTTCGCCTTAAGGTGCTCGTGAGGGTTTTCACCAATAAGACTCTCTCATTTTAATTTCTCTCAACTCCCGTCGCCTTACGGTGCCCGTGAGGGTTTTTACCAATAATACTCTCTCATTTTCATTACTTTCTTGCTTGGACGGAGTGTTGCCCCTGATATGAATCACCCCTTCTTACTTGACTTGGCATTTCTTGAAGACTGATCATGTCTCGACCCCAGTTCACCCTCTATGAACATGTCGTGATGGTACCTACTCCCTATGACTAGGTAAGCCTAACAATGCGGAAGATAAACCAAAATTTGCGGAAGAAATTAAATAAAACTAAACTAGTAAAATAAATAGGGTTTAAGGTGCCGTTTGGCACATACCACAACAATTCTCAAACCTAACAAAACTTCCCAAAACCCGAAAACTCAAAAATCACAAGCTAAGGGATACATTTGAGGCTGTGACTCAAGAATATCTATACAAAGGAGAAAAATACTGGAAGAACTATACTTATTACAGAAAAGCTGGAAAGGGACTCCTCGGTCTGCGGACATAGCAGATATACCTTGAAGTCTCTACCAATACGCCTCTTTCCAAGGCTGACAGAACTGAACGGGAGTACCTGTATCTACACAATAAAAATGTGCAGAAGAGTAGTATGAGCACACCACGGCGGTGCCCAGTAAGTACCAAGACTAACCTCGATAGGGTAGTGACGAGGAACAGTCAAGGCACCTACCGGTCGATAAACAGTATAATCATAGGAATAATGGTAATGACATATGAATATGTAAAGAATGCGTAAACGACCAAAAATGCTACAACTCACAATAAGGGACAAATACAACAATTAACAACAAGAATATAATAAACGATGATACAAAACGATGGTAGAATCACAACCCAAATCCTAAGGCCACAACACAGCAAGAAAAGAAACAAGTCAATAACTTATATCGTACAATGATGTTCACAGAAGGCCTTATCCCCCTCTTTCCACAATTTCACTAATCTCGGACTAGCCACAACTCGCAAAAACCCAGCATCTGAAATCTAACAATTGGCATCCTGTGCCCCATCAATCATCTGGTCATACCGATAACTAACTGGCTAACTAGGGCCACTCTCCCAAATATAATGGATAAGCGAGGCGTACCTCCACCCTTAGAAATATTTCAGGAGGAATTCACCTCTAATAGGAGTGTTTAGCTACGTGTATGTTTGTGCAAATATTTCTAACAAAATTCTACCAACCAGCAAACATGAAAAGGAGGACGGACCGCACGTACGATGTTCCCTCACAAATCCCAAGTGGTAACGTTCATACAGGCAAACGATCCACAATCACAATAGAAACAAATAGGAATACCTCAACAGGCCGTCACAACTCTATACAATCAATCCCTGACATAACCCACCTTATTTCGCCACGTGTGCAATAAATAATATAATAGGCACCGCCTTATTTCGCCACACGTGCATAACAATGTCCCACCTTATTTCGCCACATGTGCAACCCATATATAAGCATATAACATATCTCGCCTTATTACGCCGCATGTGCACGACATCAATAACAACAATAGCACGGCAAAGACCTCGTGCAACCTTTCAACAACAACCGCACGGAAGAAACCTCGTGCATCACAATAGCAACAATTTAACAGGGTGGAAATCTGACAAGAATGATAAATGCAACAGTGTAATAAGGCAAAATCAACGAAACAATAATAACTACCAAGATAAAACAGAAACATAGGGTAAACACCACTCAATCTCAAATACTAATGAGGATCTCCCGGGATACCGTCCCGTAGTCCCAAAATAAAAGTGCAAGGGGATCTCCCGGGATACCATACCGTAGTCCCAAAATCAAAGTGCAATCACAGCCAGAAACAAACCAAGGGATAAATATGAAAAACGGAGTAGCAGATAGAACTAGCCTAACATGCTTCACGTAGTAAGATTAAACAACTTAGCAATTACGCAATTATATCAGGTAGACATGCTTTCCTAGTCTAACACAGGTAATAGGCTTCAAGTAATATAAAGCAGATAAGAAAGAAAGTTAAATGTTAACAACTTAAGTAAAACAGGATTTTCATCAATCGGCTCAAGTACAACTTCATATTCGGTGATTACAAGGATCTAAAAGCCTAAAGGATTAATTTACCACAAATAAATCCGAACACGCACTCGTCACCTCGCGTGCAAGGAATACAATCAACATAGAAGACTCAAATCCTAAGGGGAAGTCCCCCACACAAGGTTAGGCAAGATACTTACCTCGAACCAGCTAACATCAACTTGCAAACACGTTCTTGCCACGAGTTCTCGACTCCAAATGGCTCAAATCTAGTCAATTAAATCACACATTGTATATTGCAAACAATTGATTCCACTATAAAATTTAGAGCTAGGGCGCGAAAATAGGTAAAATGACCAAAATGCCCCTCCAGCCAATGTCTCGGAATCAAATAATTTTTCACATTTTCAGAATCCTCGTACTCTCACGAGTCCAACCATATAAAAATCTCCCAAATCGGAGGTCAAATGCCCACTCAAATCACAATAACTAAGTCTAAGAAGTTTCATCCAATTTTCCACAATTTTGACCTTGAATTCGAGTTTAAATGGTGGATTTAACTAGATATTGATAGAAAACAACTAAATGAGGTTAAAGAAACATTACCCACTAATCTTCTCTTCAAAATCCACCCAAAATCGCCTTCTCCCGAGCTCCCAATTGATTTTCCAACTTTTGAAACAAACCCTCGGATTATTCTATTTCATACCAGTGATTTCCGCTTTTGCGGAAAAACAACCGCTTCTGCGGTTTCCTTAAACTTCCCAATTTCCGCTTCTGCGGTTCTCTCATCGCAGAAGAGAGTCCGCTTCTACGAAAATTCCTTCGCTCCTGCGGCTCCTGCCCAACAATCCTCCATCGCTTTTGCGGTTGCCAAGCCGCTTTTGTGGCTCCGCTTCTGCGGAACCTACACCGCTTCTGCGATTCCCAAGCCAACTCCCACTTTTCGCTCCTGCAGATACCAAGCCGCTTCTGCATCTCAGCTTCTGCGGTTCCCAAGCCGCAGAATCAAAAATACCAAAAGGTTTGCTGTAATTTTCTTCTAACTTCAAAAATTTACCCGTTGAGCATCCGAAACACACCCGAGAACCCCGGGACCTCAACCAATCACACACACAAGTCATATAACCTAACACCGACTCGCTCGAAGTTGCAAATCACATGATACAACATCGAAATGACGGATTTAACCAAAAATCAAGCTTATGAACTTCCAAATCTTCAAAATACGCTTTCGATCAAAAACCTAACCAAATCGCGTCCGAATGGCCTGAAATTTTGCACACACATCCCAAATGACACGACGGAGCTAGTGCAACTTCCGGAATTCCATTCTGACCCTTGGATCAAAAATTCACTATCGGGCCGGAGACTTCGAAAATTCAACCTTCAGCATTTTAACCCTTAATTAGCTACGGACCTCCAAAACACATTCCGAACACGCTCCCAACCCCGAAATAACCTAACGGAGCTAACGAAACCATCGAATTTCCATTCCGAGGTCGTCTTCACACTGTTCTGACTACGGACCACTTTCCAACACTTAAGCTCTCATTTAGGGACTAAGTGTCCCCAAAACTCTTCGAAGTTCAAAACCAAACATCCCGGCAAACCAAAAAAGCAGAATGAACTTAGGGGAAACAGTTAATAGGGGATCGGGGCATGAATTCTAAAAACGACCGGTCGGGTCGTTACATCCTCCCACACTTAAACATTCGTTCGTCCTCGAACGAGCATAGAGAACACACCTGAAACCCTCAAGTCACTGAGTGCACACTTCCCACATACACCCGCGGGTGATACCACGTCACCCCAATCCACTTAAGCCTGACGACACCATCTCAACTGAAATTTAACCTTCCTAGCAATACTTGTAAGCCTTCAAACCAGAATTCTCGCCTTCCATCCATTTCCAAAAGACCCGATCCTAAATCCATGTCCGATATCAGTCTCAACCAACTATTTCAATACAAGCCAACACACACAGGGTACAACCACACAACATGACACCTCACACATAGGCCCACAATCACATTTCTGGTAG
>MU681651.1:13006-33248 GCA_026770625.1 Nicotiana glauca | reverse complement strand
CCAAAGTGGTGTACATACTCATGAACTGTGCCAAAGTCTCCTGAATAGCTGGGGTAGTAGTAGCAGTGGGCGTGTTAGGTGCCTGGACTCCGGCTGGATCTGCTAGTGGTACCTCGGTGGCAGCTCGCACAGGCGCTCTCGCTGCACCTCGTGCGCATCCTCGAACTCTACCCCGGCCCCGGCCCCGACCTTCGACGGCTGCAGCAGGGGGCGCGGGTGCCTGATCACCTCGAGTAGTACGTGTCCTCACCATCTGTGAGAGAGTAGAAGACAGAGGTTTAGGATTGTGGATGTCAAAAATCACGCACGACAGGGAAATCAAGTGAAGTTGAATTTTCCTAACGGTTACATAGCCTCTCGCAGATAAGTACAGACGTCACCGTACCGATCCACGAGACTCTAATAAACCGGCTTGTGATCTGTGACTCCTATGAACCTAGAGCTCTGATACCATCTTGTCACGACCCCAGTTCACCCTCCATGAACATGTCGTGATGGCACCTAGTCCCTATGACTAGGTAAGCCTAACAATGCGGAAGATAAACCAAAATTTGCGGAAGAAATTAAATAAAACTAAACTAGTAAAATAAACAGGGTTTAAGGTGCTGTTCGGCACATACCACAACAATTCTCAAAGCTAACAAAACTTCCCAAAACCTGGAAACTCACAAATCACAAGCTAAGGGATACATAAGAGGCTCTGACTCAAGAATATCTATACAAAAGAGAAAAAATACTGGAAGAACTATACTTATTACAGAAAAGCTGGAAAGGGACTCCTCGGTCTGCGGACATAGCAGATATACCTTGAAGTCTTTACCAATACGCCTCTTTCCAAGGCTGACAGAACTGAACGGGAGTACTTGTATCCGCACAACAAAAATGTGCAGAAGAGTAGTATGAGCACACCACGGCGGTGCCCAGTATGAACCAAGACTAACCTCGATGGGGTAGTGACGAGGAACAGTCAAGGCACCTACCGGTCGATAAACAGTATAATCATAGGAATAATGGTAATGACATGTGAATATGTAAAGAATGCGTGAACGACCAAAAATGCAACAACTCACAGTAAGGGACAAATACAACAATTAACAACAAGAATATAATAAACGATGATACAAAACGACGGTAGAATCATAACCCAAATCCTAAGGCCATAACACAGCAAGAAAAGAAACAAGTCAATAACTTATATCGTACAATGATGTTCACAGAAGGTCTTATCCCCCTATTTCCACAATTTCACCAATCTCGGACTAGCCACAACTCACGAAAACCCAGCATCTGAAATCTAACAATTTGCATCTTGTGCCCCATCAATCATCTGGTCATACCGACAACTAACTGGCTAACTAGGGCCACTTCCCAAATATAATGGATAAGCGAGGCGTACCTCCACCCTTAGAAACATTTCAGGAGTAATTCACCTCTAATAGGAGTGTTCAGCTACGTGTATGCTTGTGCAAATGTTTCTAACAAAATTCTACCAACCAGCAAACATGAAAAGGAGGACGGACCGCACGTACGATGTTCCCTCACAACTCCTAAGCGGTAACGTTCATACAGGCAAACGATCCACAATCACAATAGAAACAAATAGGAATACCTCAACAAGCCGTCACAACTCTATACAATCAATCCCTGACATAACCCACCTTATTTCGCCACGTGTGCAATAAATAATATAATAGGCACCGCCTTATTTCGCCACACGTGCATAATAATGTCCCACCTTATTTTGTCACATGTGCAACCCACATATAAGCATATAACATATCCCGCCTTATTACGCTGCATGTGCACAACATCAATAACAACAATAGCACGGCAAAGACCTCGTGCAACCTTTCAACAACAACCGCACGGCAGAAGCCTCGTGCATCACAATAGCAACAATTTAACAGGGTGGAAATCTGACAAGAATGATAAATGCAACAGTGTAATAAGGAAAAATCAACGAAACAATAATAACTACCAAGATAAAACAGAAACACAGGGTAAACACCACTCAAACTCAAATACTAATGAGGATCTCCTGGGATACCGTCCCGTAGTCCCAAAATAAAAGTGCAATCACAACCAGAAACAAACCAAGGGATAAATATGAAAAACGGAGTAGCAGATAGAACTAGCCTAACATGCTTCACGTAGTAAGATTAAACAACTTAGCAATTACGCAATTATATCAGGTAGACATGCTTTCCTAGTCTAACACAAGTAATAGGCTTCAAGTAATATAAAGCAGATAAGAAAGAAAGTTAACNGGGGAAGTACCCCACACAAGGTTAGGCAAGATACTTACCTCGAACCGGCTAACATCAACTAGCAAACACGTTCTTGCCACGAGTTCTCGACTCCAAATGGCTCAAATCTAGTCAATTAAATCATACATTATAAATAATATTGCAAACAATTGATTCCACTATAAAATTTAGAGCTAGGGCGCGAAAATAGGTAAAATGACCAAAATGCCCCTCCAGCCAACGTCTCAGAATCAAATAATTTTTCAAATTTTCAGAATCCTCGTACTCTCACGAGTCCAACCATATAAAAATCTCCCAAATCGGAGGTCAAATGCCCATTCAAATCACAATAACTAAGTCTAAGAAGTTTCATCCAATTTTCCACAATTTTGACCTTGAATTCGAATTTTAATGGTGGATTTAACTAGATATTGATAGAAAACAACTAAATGAGGTTAAAGAAACATTACCCACTAATCTTCTCTTCAAAATCCACCCAAAATTGCCTTTTCCCGAGCTCCCAATTGATTTTTCAACTTTTGAAACTAACCCTCAGATTATTCTATTTCATACCAGTGATTTCCGCTTTTGCGGTCCCGCTTTTGCGGAAAAACAACCGCTTCTGCGGTTTCCTTAAACTTCCCAATTTTCGCTTCTGCGGTTCTCTCATCGCAGAAGCGAGTCCGCTTTTGCGGAAATTCCTTCGCTCCTGCGGCTCCTGCCCAACAGTCCTCCATCACTTTTGCGGCTGCCAAGCCGCTTTTGCGGCTCCGCTTCTGCGGAACTTACACCGCTTCTGTGGTTCCTAAGCCAACGCCCACTTTTCTCTCCTGCGGATACCAAGCCGCTTCTGCGGTTCCCAAGCCGCAGAAGCGGAAATACCAGAAGGCATGCTGCAATTTTCTTCTAACTTCAAACATTTACCCGTTGAGCATCCGAAACACACCCGAGACCCTCGGGACCTCAACCAATCACACACACAAGTTATATAACCTAACACGGACTCGCTCGAAGTTCCAAATCACATGATGCAACATCGAAACGACGGATTTAACCAAAAATCAAGCTTATGAACTTCCAAATCTTCAAAATACGCTTTCGATCAAAAACATAACCAAATCACGTCCGAATGACCTGAAATTTTGCACACACTTCCCAAATGACACGATGGAGCTACTGCAACTTCCAGAATTCCATTCCGACCCTCGGATCAAAAACTCACTATCGGGTCGGAGACTTCGAAAATTCAACCTTCGGCATTTTAACCCTAAATTAGCTACGGACCTCCAAAACACATTCCGAACACGCTCCCAACCCCGAAATCACTAACGGAGCTAATAGAACCATCGAATTTCCATTCTGAGGTCGTCTTCACACTGTTCTGACTACGGACCACTTTCCAACACTTAAGCTCTCATTTAGGGACTAAGTGTCCCCAAAACTCTTCGAAGTTCAAAACTGAACATCCTGGCAAACCAAAATAGCAGAATGAACTTAGGGAAACAGTTAATAGGGGATCGGGGCATGATTTCTAAAATTGAACGGTCAGGTCGTTACAGATCAGAAGGTCTTTCTTTGGACCGTAATGTGAGATTTTGGATAGGGTTAGAAAGAAAGGGTATTAAAGGCTCAAAACAATTCAAATGAGTTTAAAATTACAACTTTTGGAATCAGATTTCTTACAACAACCGTAAATTCTACCCCAGTTCCTTACTTGGGGACTTATGGATTTTTACTTTGATGGGACCGAACCGTGAGACTGCCTACGTATCCTTAAAAGGAATCAGGTCAAACGTAGTTCATGTCATATGAATTACTTTCTTGTTGTGACTTTTCTTTTCTTTTTCTTACTCTTTCTCTTCTTTTCTTTTTCCTTTTCCTTTTCTTTTTCTCTTTTGTTGTTTTGTTGTTTTTTTCTCTTCTTTTCCTTCCCTTTTTCTTTTTCCTTCTCTTCTTCTTTTTCTTCTCTCTCTTTTCATTCTTTTTCTTTTATCTTTTTCTTTACTTATCTTTCATGCTTGCGTTTCTGATCTTTGCTACTGATTCCAAAAAAAGGGTATGAAAGGAAATAAATAAGGCTCAAAGGGGGTAACAAAGGGTAAAGTATTTAGATAGAAGAACAAAATGTCTTCGTCATTCCAATCTCCAAAACATGCCAAGTGCAAACTACACAATTAAACAAACCAAGGAAAACATTTGTAACATCTTTTGATTGTACCAGACTTGATAACCATATCCACACATTCGCCTTCTACATCTGTTGAATACAAAGCACCATTGGACAACACTCTCACTCTCCTTACCATGAACGGCCCCTGACAATTTGGAGCGAACTTGCCTTTGCCTCAGCCTGATGTGGAAGAATACGTCTCAACACTTGTTAACTCACTTCGAACTTTCGTGGACGTACCTTCTTACTATATGCTCTTGCCATTCTTTGCTGATACAATTGGCCATCACACGTTGCTGCCAATCTTTTCTCATCGATCAAACTCAATTGCTCCAATCGGGTTTTGACCCGCTCATCATCATCAATCTATGCTTCATCATCACACTCAATTTCTTGTATTATTATTTCAGAATTAGATTGGCTTTTAAGATTGGGCCGAAGATTCCTCAGGTATGTCATGTCATTGAAACCAGCATAAAAAGAACTATACAAGAAAGAAAAGAAAAACAAAAATGAAACTATCAGGAATGAAGAAGAAGGGAAATTGCATTTCATTGAAATTGAAAGATAACAAGGTTTAACACATCCAAACGGACGGAACATAGAATCTAAATAACAACCTTGGAATAATCCAGACAACTAAAAGAAAATCAAAGCCCACTACCAAAACTCCCTCCGAGTAGGAAGAGGAGTAGCTTCCCAATTGTTGATCTTCACATTCGGCCTAACAAAATGCACTTCTTCGTCACCAGAACCTTCCCCAATTTCTACCGTGTTCACTTCATCAAATAGACTTTGGACCCTCTCAAATCAACTCCTCCTCAAAGACAACCCAGATTTTGGAACTGCTGACACCGGACGCTTTACTGCCCCTGAATTAACAAAAGTTCTGAAGAGGTGTGGGATAGGCCTAGAGAGCGGCCATGCTTTCTTTTCCAACTTTGTAACCTTCTTTACATCATCCCCTGTAGGCTTGAACCCCAGACCAAATGTACCCAGATTTTTATGTAGAGATACTGGCTGCATGATACCTTGCAAAGATGCACCTAGACTTTTACCCTGCACAAAACCATTCTTCAACATCTCATTAGCTACCATGCAGATCGAAGGTGGTAGCCTTGGACTTGGAACGCATTTTCCTTCAGGAATCCTTTCGACAGACATCATTTCGGAAGTTTGGTAAGCTAAAGGTCCTTTATCATCTCCAGCCTCAATAAATGGAACAGATGAATCTTCATAAAGGGATAAATCCTCTTCCCCATGCACCACTATCTCTTGTTTGTCCCACTCAAATTTCAACTTTTGATGTAACGACGATGGCACTGCCTTAGTCGCATGTATCCAAGGCCTACCCAATAACAAATTATATGGGCAAACCACGTCTAGCACTTGAAATTTCACACTGAAACTAACTGGCCCTATCACCAATTTAAACATTATATCTCCAAGAGAACCTTTTCCTTCCTCGTCAAAACCTCGAACGCCTACACTGTTCATGTGGATTCTTTCGGTGCTGATCTTCAACTTTTGCAAAGTGGAAAGAGGGAAAATATTTGCACTGGATCCATTATCAACCAACACCCTGGTGACAAAATAATTTTCGCACTTCACCGTGATACAAAGAGCTCGATTGTGTTACGTACCCTCTATAGGAAGCTCATCGTCTGCAAAAGTGGTCCTATTTGCTTCAAAAACCTTGCTAGCAACCTTTTCTAACTGATTTACTGTGATCTGATTAGGAACATGTGCCTCTTTCAGAATCTTCATTATGACCCCGCAGTGTTCATCCGAATGTGTCAACAAAGATAACAGAGAAATATTAGCTGGAGTTTCCCTTAATTGTTCAACAATGAAATAGTCTTGCACTTTCATCTTTCTCAAGAACTCTTCAGCCTCTTCCTCAGTAACCCGTCCCTTCACTGGCATTTGGCTATCCTTGAAGATCTTGGCCTTCCTTAATTCTTTGGAGGTAAGACATCCTCCAAAATGAGTCGGTCCTTCGATCTCAATAAATTCTTCCTCCACTTTTTTCCCCTTGTGTGTCATTGTTGCTCGTTTGTAGTTCCACAGGACATCCTTTGTCTCAACCGCTGGCAACTGATTAATTGATTTAATAGCAACAGGGGTAGTGGGAGACCCTTGCACAACTACAACAGGCTTGCTTGGCATCCCTAGTACCACCAACTTTGGCTTTTTCCGACATGCCTTGACACCATTTGAAGACCCTTTTGCAAACATCACATATTTTCTAGATACCTCATCTTGCTCCATAACCTTAGCGGGTTTTGCAATTTCAATAGGAGGCCCGAAATGATGAGCGCAACAGTATGGGTCCGAGGTCTTGAAAGTTGGTTTTATACCATAATATTGGGCATCAGGAACTTTGAACAAGGTTTCACTAGAATATAGAGGGATGTTGGCATGGGGAGGAGCTGCAAAAATGGGAGTAGTTAATGACATGCTTGTATTGGCGGGTGGAGCGAGAAAAGGCTGGGACAAGATACCAGGGTAGCTGTGGCAAGGGATAAAGCCTAAGGTATGTTGTGGGGAGAGATTAGCAGCATTGGGAATCTGGGATTGTGGTGGTAGTGGGACGGAAGAAAGATTTTCGATGTGGTTGGTGGGGAATGAGGGTAGAGGGTGCCTACTAATCCAAGCCTGGTACATCTTCGTTATCTGGCATTTCAACCTTTGGGCCTCTTCTTTCAACTCAAATTTCGATTCGACAACACCTATGTTCGATCCCTTACTAGTCATAGTTGTCTTGCTGTTTGACCTAGCGTGTATGGATGACTCGCTCAAATGCCACAAACTAACCACCTTCCTTTTACTCAATACATCGACAACAACCTTGTTAGCAATTAAGGCTTTAACAGATTGGAAACCGCACATTTTAGGGCATGAATGCACCTAAGCAGTTTACCATTTCTATTATGTATTTGATCGGTTGCATGCGTCATCCCAGCTTTCCTTATTTCCATTTGCAACTTGTTTTCTTTTCCCCTCTTTCTTTTTTTTTCCTTTCCTTTTTTTTTCTTTCTTTTTCTTTTCTTTTTTTTTCTTTCATTCTTGCCTTTGCTTTCTCTTTGTGTTTATTCTCTCATTTCTTCCTCTTATTTTGCCATTGTTTCCTTCTCTCTGTTTCTCATTTTCTTTTCTTTGCTTTTCCTCTCTTGTTTTTCCTCTCTTTTCTTTGACTTTCTTTTTTTCCTCTTTTTTCATTTCGTTACGGTCGAATCTTATGGAGATTGCCTACGTATCATGACCCCACATGAATCAGACCAAGCGTAGTTCTTGGGGACATAAATGAAAAATAAATAACAAAAATATTTTGGGATTTTCAATTTTTCATAAAAGCATATACTTTGATTACAATGTCTCAAAAACTAACAGACTCAAAAAGAAACTAACAAGAGAAAAATCAAGACTCATTTTGACTCAAAAAGTTATCACTATTTTTTAAAATTTTCATAAAAATATCCGGCTTTGCCAATACGGCCTTTCAGCACTTCGAGGAAGAAGATTTTAAGGCTGTGTTGGATAACCGGCCAAAGCCTTGAAAAATGACTAAAGGCGGCTATTCTTGCAAAAATAGCCTTCTGGCGCCCTTTTGAGGGACATTCGGCTATTTTTGACAAGAATGGCATCACCTTAATTATTTATAGTAAAAATAAAATTTTTGTTCTTTTTGGGCTATATTTGCAAAAAGGGAAGTTGGACCTTATGGGGGTGCCTATGTATCTCACACCCTGTGAGAATCAAACTGGCGTAGTTCGGGCAAATAAAATAAAATCAACTATTTTTGAAAAAAAAAAAATTTCCTCTTTTTTTTTTCTTTTCATTTTTCTCAAAATTCGGTAGAGTTTCAGTACAATTTGGATTTTTCATTTAAGCCTCACAGTGCCATTTCTTTTTCCAATTTTCTCCCATCATTCAAAAGTCGGTCAGCATGCAAACCCGAAGCAAATAAATGCAACAAATAGCACGTAAAATATGCATCATGATGTTCTGTTATTGTGGGTACACCTGTCCTAGACGGACCCAATCCCTGTGTTGAGTCCCCTAAGTCAAATGCATGTGATGCAACAAACGCTCCTACTAGGGATCCGGCATGAGGCTAAGTTATTCTAGGTTTAAAAACCTAGGTTTATTTGTTCTAGACCTGGCTTACCCGAGCGGACAACTCGAGCCGAGGGGGCAGCGTACCGGGAATACAGAAGCTTCGCCGGCTTTGCAACTTATCCAAACCTCGTTCTAAATTTTGGAATATGACTCTAATAGAAAAGATCGCACGAAGTGCACACTCTTTCATGATTTAGAAGACTCAGAGAGAAGAAGGGTTTCGTAACAGTTTATATACAGTTCATGGAATATCAAAGCAGTAAAAGCAACATTTAGCACATTAGTCCCAAACATGTAACAAAATCAGATAAAGCCAAACATAAAAATTTATCTAAGCTCGAATTATTGAACCCTAAACCGAAGTTCTGGGTTCTTGTCCCTAGCAGAGTCGCTAGAGTTGTTACACATCCTTTTTTCTACTGCACCCCCGTAAAGGGTATAATAAAGGAAGTTTTTCCAATTAAACGACAATCGAAATGAGATTTATTTCATTAAAAGATTCAGAGTCGCCACTTGGGAGATTTATGGTGTCCAAAGTCACCGGTTCAAATCCTGAATCGAGGAAAAGATTGAATCTGTATTACAATCCGTGAACCAGAAATCCAGGTAAGGAATTCTATCGATCCGGAAGAAGGTGTTAGGCATTCTCGAGTTTTGTGGTTCTAGCACGGTCGCTCAATTGCTATAATTGGCATAATTATCTGATTTTAAAACAATTTTAAAACTATGTGCATTTTATTTTTAACTGTTTTTATTCATTTTATAAAGAAGATTTAACGTCGTCTAAAATATATCTTTGGATCACGTCACATGAAATGCACCCGTAATCCGAAACACATTTTATTCAACATTAAAAGGATTTGGATATGGGTCACATGAAATGCACACTCGAGTTTTAGGAAGGTAGTATTATTAAATATACGCGCCTAAAGCAACTACGCATTTTAACTTTGTGTGGGCCATGGAGATTTGCTAAATGACATGCCTCGAATTCTAAGTATTTTAGTAGAAACAATTAAATGAGGTCCACACATTTGAAGTTTTATTTGGTGCGGCGCACCTCAATTCTATTTTTAAAGGATACTCAAACTAAAAGCTCGGAGGGCCATAAACTACTTATTTTATCGAATATGGCACATCTCAAATCCATCTCTAAAGGATATTCAGCTAGAATTCGAAGAGCCATAGTTATTTGTGATCTACTATGGCTTACCTTCATCTATTTGATAGGGCTTAATTATTCAACACTCAATAAAGTCAAAATTTCCTATGGTCATTTAACTAACAATCAAAAGCCACAAATGGGCCCCCCACGAGAAGTCCAAAACCAGGAAAACTAGTGAAGGATCTAGGCGTGATTGGGCAGAAATTACAACACAAATCACTGTTGCCAACTCCAGTTGTTGTATGGATTGTGCTGCAACAATACCTTCAACATTTGCACACGATTTTTATCATTTAAACACTCATTCGAATTGCCAATGGAAATATCAATTTGAGATTTCAAATAACGTCAATTTACATGTTGAATGTTAACACCTTTTAATAGCCTCACGATTTCAGTTTACCAAAATAACATATGAACAAACCAAGACATAAACTCGAGGTATTTGAAGCATAAATCAACAGGATCCCCGTTTAGAATACTTCATGGACCAGAACCAGCATATAAACAATCAAGGGAAAGAGCTGAGCAACATGACCTGACCTTATTAAATCATACTTTAAACATATGAAATGAGTTTTGGAAGCTAAATGCAGAACAGGATATAGACTAGAGGTGTTGGGCCCCAAAATTTGAGTTATTTCATTTCAGTCTTTGCCAGGCTAAACAAATCTAACTAGACAACAAAATTTTTTGATGTTTAAGACGTCAATGCCACACAAGAGGGGGGTGATTTGTGTGTTACCTAATTTTCGCACTAGAAGAACCTGGTTCTTCTAGATGTTCTAACTTCTACTGCTTGCGGAATTAAAATACAGAAATAAAGAACACAGAGATTTTTACGTGGAAAACACCTGGCTCAAAAGGTGAAAAAACCACGACCTACTACTCAGTAAGATTTTCCAAACTTCCACTAAACTTCAATGAGCCAAAGATAGCATTTACAAAACTCTTTGTAAACCTAAGGATTAACTCTAATCCCAGTGTAGCACACAGCCTCAACTATTGCGACACTTTCAAGTTAACTCTAACTTGAATACTCAATGCACCTAATACAATTGCTTCTAAGAAATCTAGAAAGGTACAACTTTAAAACACCTACTACAATTGAACTAGAAATAAAGAAAGACACAATGGAATTGGTTCTTCACACTTAGTTCTTGTAGCTTCAGATTTGCATACTTGTATCACACACAAATTGCTTCCAAAAATTGCCTAGCTCTTTTGCTCTCAATTTGGTTTAACTTCAGCTTATATGCAATCACCTGTAAAAGAGAACAATCGTTATATTTATAGAGTTAGTAACCAGAGTTTAATAAGAACTCGAATTGCGGATCCTTTGTCAATTCGAGTCCAAGAACAAGTCTAACTCTAATCCATATTCTTGATCCGGATGTAATTCTCTTTTCATACGGAGACTTCAACTCCTTATCCTATATGCAATCTTTTCGATCAGTTCAGAAGATATTCATCAAGATATTGCTGCTTGACCCCAAGGACTTATCTTCTTCACGTGCATCTCATGTGTATGGGCCATAACAATTGTGTCTCCTAAGATGAACCTGGTCCTTCACTGAGTTCGTTTGTCACTCTTCAAAACTTCAACTGATCTTGGGTCAACAAATTCCCCCTTTTTGATGATGACAAACTCTGTGCTTTTACTAATTATAGAACCTGCGAAACTCAGCTAAAATATCATCACTCGAAAAATTTTACTTATCATTAAGGGCCAGGTTTAATTACGTCATAAACATCATTGTTCAGAAAATAGACACAAAGCATACAATATCTTCCCCCTTTTGGCATCATCGAAAAGTTTCATAAATATGTGAATCCCGAAATATTAATCATTACTCATGGCCACTGGGGAAACTGCAAGTGAAAGCATGGTGTAGTTAATCAAAAATCAACTTGACAAAATTAACTATTAAGAGCAGAATCATCACAAAACAAGAGAAATGCAAATTGTCATTGATAAGGCAATGCTTCTACAGTACAGTCCACAAAAAGAAAGAACAAAAACTACCAACCATGAGCAAAAATAAGAAAAATCCCTAATCTGGGTCACTGGGAGTAACTGAAATAGTTTAGAACTAGGACAAAGATGGCTAAGGATTTGAAGAACTGGAGGGTTGGGATTGGAGTAGGTTGAGCATTGTTTGTAGCATCCCTTCACTCTTTTCCTTTTCTTTTGCAAGTTCTGCCTTCAGCCCATTCCTTTCTTCTTCCAATTCAGCTACTCGAGCCTGAAGCCTAGCAATATCAGCATCTTTGGTCCCACATTCTTGCATTAAGGCTCTAACTTTGCTATTCATTGGAGTTTTCACTGATGAACCAGGTTCAACAGGGGCAACACTTAGCAGATAATCACATGCCTGGAGAGTCTTGATTCCAAAGTGCTCCTTACTGGAGGCATTTTCCCACTTCTTCAAAGGGACATTCAGCCTGTCCAGTACAATTATCAGAATGAATTCATAAGGAGTAGCATGAGCCTTTGAACCATTTATGACTCTGTCCAACAATTTTACTATGAAAGCAGACCAATTGATTTGTTTACCCCTCACAAGACACTCCAAGAGAACCAGGTCCATGTAATTTGCAGTGTGCCTCCTCTCTTGTCTAGGCAACAGACACTTATTCACAAACTCAAAGAGCACTTTTTGCTCTGGCTTCATTTCACTCTTTTGAACAAATCGAGCTTCAGGCACCTCTTCAGCCTCCTTTGTGTCACAGAAATTCCATGTTATTTGAAGTGTTGTGGGCAGATCATCCAGACAAGGCCACCTTTTCCTAGTGTAATCATCATATCCCTCACTTGGGATGTCTAGAATCCTTCCCAGCTCTAATGCATCAAACTCCACCTTCACACCTTTCACTATACTGGTTACTCGCCCATTTTCCACAGAGCCATTAGCCATAAATTCAATCAGCTCTCTTCTGGCTAGTCTCCCATCCATCTGAAGGACCATGTCCTTCCAGGCCTGTGCAGCTAAAGCTCCTACCAGCCTAACCATGCCTGGCTCATCCAGGTCTTTCAGCAGCCTTCCCTTTAATATCTTTCTCCTGCTAAAAATAAAAAAACGATCTTGTTCTTGTTCAGAATTCTCCTCTTCTTCTTCTCCACTCCACTCTTCATCTTCTTCTTCAGTAATTTTCACTTGTTTTCCCTTTGATGCAGACCTAGTTCTTTTTGCCAAAGAAGGTTCAGCAGGTACAGATTTTGAAGACTTCTTTGCAGGAGTCTTGGTTCTTTTTGGTTTGACAATTGGAACCTTCTCAGTTGTACCTCTCTCTTGATGGACCAGGTCCATCTCCTCCTCCTCTTCTACAGCAGCTTCAGAACTTTCTACTACCTTTTCCTTTCCTTTTTCCTTCTTCTTTTTCTTACTTTTCTCTAGTGCTTCCAGTAGTTCTGCTTCACTTTGCCTTACCTTACTCCTTGTAGTTCTTCCCCTAGGTACAGAAGTAGCAGCAGTCTTGGGAGATGATACTTTGCTTTTCTTTGAGGGTTTTTCAGCAACTAGGGTCTTTCGTGAAGATGCCTTACGCTTCTTTGGGTCATAACTGGCCCCCACTTTCTTTAAAATATCTGGTAAAGTCTCCTCCATAGAAGAACAAAGTTCTTCTTGTTGCTCACTCATCTGAACAAGTCCCTCAGCAGCTTCTCCTAATCCGCTTCCCCCTGACTTCAAGCCACCTTCTTCTTTACCACCACATATAGCAAGAACCTCCCCTTTCCTTTTCTTTCTCCTCCCACTAGTCTCAGCCCCTTCAACATTTTTCACAGCACCCACAAGCACAAACCTACTATCTACCTTCTCAGCTATATCAGAAAATACATAACAGGTGTTTACCTCTCTTGGGTTTTCTTGACTCTTGTCATTGTCAGATGACCCAGGTTCTTCTTTTTCACTAGCAGAGATGAACTTTTCAGATTTAGAGCTTGAGTGGGATTCTTCAGATGAAGCTTCTTTTCTTTGACTAGCTTTTAATTTCTCGTTCAAGACTTTTCTGAGAGGGGTGGATGCTACAGTTTTTCTTGCTAACATCTTTTGCCTGCAAAATCTGGGTTTTGGACTTTTAACTGGAGGTGTTGATAATAAGGTATTAGAGGAAATAGGTGGGGGAGTTCCAGGATTTCTTGAGGATTAGTCATGGCGGATAATTTCTGGAAATATTTTGGGGATTTTTGGAGAAGAAAAGGGTTTATCAGAAGGGTTGGAGAAGAGAATGACGGTTATGAGTGATGAGAGAAGGTTTGGAGTGTATTTAAAGAGGGATCATGATTAAGCCTGTAACGTCAGCTTTTCCAGTGGTCAAAAAGAGTCTAATCAAATTAGAGTTCCGGTCTCTTTAGAGATAAATGAGTAACACTAGTTTTTAAGAAAAAATCCCGTTTTAGTTAGACTCCTAGGATAATGAAATTGGTTCAATGCTCAGCGGATAGAATTTATGAAAGTTTGGTGTAATTAGGACTTCTGCTCATGATTGCTAATTTTATCTTTATAATTGTGCAAAGTATAGAAACATACCTGAACTTTCTTATGAGCATATATTGATGAACCAGGTTCTTCAAGTAAAACTTCCCTTGATCATGCCTCAAATGTCAGAATTGAAAAACTTTGTAAGAGATTAAGGATCCATATAAATACATGTCACAGGATTATACTAATCAAAGTATGAGACTGAGTAAGAATTAGTCTAGATATTTACATTGAATTAAGAACTCCTAACCAAATTTTTTTTTTCAAATTTTTCAATTTGTTTTTTCATTGTGCATTCTGAACTGGACCTTTTAGGTGATCTTAATCATCCCTAATTCCAACATGTTCCTTTCAAAGTTTTCTCTACTCAGTGCTTTAGTGAAGATGTCAGCTATTTGTTTATCATTAGCAAAAATTCTATGGAGATTAACCCTTTCTCATAGTTATCTCTTAAAAAGTGGTGTCTAACATCTATGTGCTTGGTTCTTTTATGATGAACATGGTTCTTTGTCATACTTATAGCACTAGTGTTATCACAGAATATTGATATGCATCCCACTTCTATACCAAAGTCTACTAATTATTGTTTGATCCACAGTAGTTGAGCACAACAAGAAGCTGCAGCCACATACTCAGCTTCAGCAGTAGATAAGGCTACTGAATTTTGTGTCTTGGTAGCCCATGATATAAGACATGAACCAAGAAAGTGAGTCATACCTGAGGTGCTTTTTCTATCCACTAGGAAACCTGCATAGTTAGTATCAACATAACCTACTAGATCGAAATTACTACCTTTAGGGTACCATAGACACAATTCAGTAGTCCCCTTCAGATATCTCAATATCCTCTTGACAGCAGTCAGGTGAGACTCTTTAGGATTATCTTGAAAACAAGCACAAAGTCCTACACTGAAAATAATGTCAGGTCTGCTGGCAGTAAGATACAAAAGTGAACCAATCATACCCCTATACAACTTTTGATCAACTGATGAACCAGGATCATCAACATCTAATTTAGTGGCAGTTGCAATAGGTGTATCTATTTCTTTATAGTCTTCTATTTTAAACTTCTTGATTAGTTCTTTTGTATACTTCTGTTGATGAATCATGGTTCCATTAGGACTTTGTTTGATCTGCAAGACTAGGAAGAAATTTAGTTCACTCGTCATACTCATTTCAAACTCACTTCCCATTAATTTTGCAAAGTCCTTACTCAACCTTTCAGTAGTGGCCCCAAAAATTATGTCATCAACATATATCTGTACAATAAGAAAATCTTTACCTTTTTCCCTTAGGAACAAAGTGTTGTTAATTTTACCTCTTTTGTACCCATGCTCCAGTAGGAATTTTGATAGTCGTTCATACCAAGCTCTTGGGGCCTGTTTGAGCCCATATAGAGCTTTGTCCAGCTTGTACACATGCTCAGGACATTCCTTGCTTTCAAATCCTGGAGGTTGTTTCACAAACACTTTCTCCTTGAGATAGCCATTTAAGAAGGCACTTTTGACATCCATCTAATGGAGAGTGAATTCCATATGTGCTGCAAAGGAAATGAGGAGTCTGATTGCCTCTAGTCTTGCAACTGGGGCAAAGGTCTCATCATAGTCTATCCCTTCCTCTTGGCTATAGCCTTGGACTACCTATCTTGCCGCGTTCCTTGTGACAGTTCCATCTTCGTCAAGTTTGTTCCTAAAAACCCATATGGTACCAATGACTGATATGTCCTTGGGTCTAGGAACTAGGTGCCAAACTTAACTTCTTTCAAACTGGTTTAACTCATCCTGCATTGCATTTACCCAATCTGCATCCTGCAAAGCCTTAGAAATATTTTTAGGTTCAATAATAGATAAGAAAGCATCAAAAGCACACATATTCTTTAATTGTGATCTGGTTTTGACTCCAGAAGTTGGATCAGTGAGAATGTTATCAATGGGATAAGAACTTTGATACTTGTGAGGTTTTACAACCATATGGCTTCTACTGGATATTTCAGCAATTTGATGAGGAACAGGTTCACGACCAAGTTCCTTTAAGGGGTTTATTTCAATTTCCTTTTGATTTCTTCCCCCTGTCAGGTTGCCCTGTAAGGATGAACCTGTTCCATCACCTGTTCCTTCAGCAGGGACCACTTTGACTTGAGCTGATAATTCAGCCAGATCTTTAACTAGTCCAATGGCTTCATCTTCTTGTTCCTGTCTCTCAGAAAGAATGTTAGTTTCATCAAATACTACATGCACACTCTCTTCTACACACAGTGTTCTTTTATTATAAACTTTATAAGCTTTACTATGTGAAGAATATCCCAAGAATACTCCCTCATCACTTCTGGGATTAAACTTTCCTAGAGAGTCTTTTCTATTATTGTGCACATAGCAATTGCAACCAAAAGCCCTAAGATGGGATATGTTTGGTTTTATCCCTTTAAGTAACTCATATGGAGTCTTCTCTACTAGTGGTCTGGTCATGCATCTATTTATGATGTAGCATGCAGTGTTAACAGCCTCTGCCCAGAAACTGTGAGGTAATTTGCTAGATAATAACATTGTTCTGGCCATATCCTCAAGAGTTCTATTTTTCCTTTCAACTACACCATTTTGTTGTGGAGTCCTAGGGGCAGAGAAATTATGATCTATGCCATTTTCATCACAAAATTCAGCAAACTTAGAGTTTTCAAACTCAGTTCCATGATCAGACCTAATGGATGCAAGTTGATTTCCTAATTGTTTCTGAGTTTTTCTAACAAATGCAGAGAACATGTCAAATGCTTCATCTTTAGAGGTTAGAAATAAAACCCAGGTGAATCTGGAATAGTCATCAACTAACACCATTACATATTTCTTTCCACCTCTACTCATGGTTCTCATTGGACCACATAGATCTATATGAACCAGTTCTAACGTCTTGGATGTACTCACCGTTTTCTTGGTTTTAAAGGATGACCTTACCTGCTTCCCCCTTGCACATGCCTCACAAACTTTGTCTTCCTTGAACTTGATGTTAGGTAAACCTACAACCAAGTCCTTGGAGACTAATTTGTTTAGCTGATTCAGACTAGCATGACCAAGTCTTTTGTTCCATAGGAGGGGATCATTAACCAATACACTTAAGCATGTGAGTTCATTTTCTGAAAGAGTTGACATATCTACAATATAAATATTGTTAACTCTTTTTCCCTGCAAAATAATTTTGTCAGTGATAAGATTAATCACAAAGCACTTGGTGGAGGTAAAAGCTACAAGGTTACCTCTGTCACACAGTTGTGACACACTTATTAGGCTATATTTCAAGCCATCTATCAGGTAGACATTCTCTATGGAATGAGAATCAGTCTTGCATACCTTACCAAGCCCAATGATCTCACCTTTCTTTCCATTACCAAAGAAGACATTACCTCCTTTTAGGTTCTCAAGTGAAAGGAACTGGTCCTTGTCCTCAGTCATGTGTTTTGAGAAGCCACTGTCCATATACCATATTTGTCTCCTCCCTTTCACTTGAACCTATAAAATGAAATCAGGGGTTAGTCTTAGGAACCCAAACTAGTTTGGGTCCCTTTCTATAGGCAAAAGGATGGATTAAGTTCCTCATTGCCCATTCAGGCAATTTATTCTTTTCTTTAACAAAAGACTTGTTCCTTTGACTGGCTTTTTCTTTTTCATTGCACTCATATTTGTAATGGACAGTCTTGCCACAGTGTGTGCAGATTTTATTTTCAGGAAGAGTGAGGTACTTGCTTTTTGGATCCCATTTAGGAGATTGAGTTCCATAGCCAAGTCCTCTTTTGTTACTGCTATGATGCTCTTGCAACCAAGAGAGAGCATCAGATGCTTTGTTCCACTTGCAAGTTTTGTCTAGTTCATGTTTTACCTTTCCTAGGTCTTCTTTTAAGATTTTGATGAATTCATATTTCTTATATAATTCATCTTTCATTCTTCCTAAATTTTCTTCTAGGGTAAGATATGTGTGATCAGCTAACTTCTTTCCTGTTCCTAATTTCAGTTTCAGATTTTCAGATCTAAGTTCTAGGACACTGTTGTCAAGTTCAAGAACCTGGTTCTTCAACTCAGCATTTTTGTTATCGCTCTCATTGGCCCTAGACTCTAGACTTTTACATTTAGCTTTTAAAATCACATATTCCCTAGACAGAACTTCCTTTTCATTATTAATTATCTCAGATTCATCAATGAAGTCTGTTAAGAGTTCAGCTAGCCTTTCTTTAGACAAGAATTTGATCTTGTCTTTGAGATGAAGAATACTTACCTCTTGTTCATCCTCTGATTCTCCAATAGCCATTAGAGCTTGATCCCCCTCAGCTTCATCTTCAGAGTCCTCATCAGATGTTTCTCCCCAAGCAGCAACCATAGCCTTAGTTGAAACTTTGTTTCTTTTTGGTTGAACTTGTTCCTTCTTCCTATTTCTTCTTTCAGCTCTTTCTTTCTTCCACTCAATCTCCCATTGAGGATAATTTTTGATCATGTGATTAGTCTTACCACACTTGTAGCATCCTTCATTGGTCTATTTCTCCAGAACTCTTGCTTTGTTAAAGTTTGCACTTCTTGAAGCACCCTTTTCTCTCATCAGATACTTCTTGAAATCCCTAGTGATCATGGCTACTTCATCATCTTCCAAATCTGCACCTTCAGTGATTCTGAGAGCTAAACTTCTCTCTTTTTTGGGGGTATCCATCTTCATTGTTTGTCTCCTCATTTCGTAGGCAGTTAAGTTCCCAATTAGTTCATCCAGCCTAAGGGTAGCAATATTCTTGGATTCCTGAATGGAAGTGATCTTGCTTTCCCAAGTGACTGGTAGAACTCTTGTCAAAATCTTTTCAACTTTGTCTTCAAGGATGGTCCTTCCAAGAGATTCAATCTCATTAGTCAGAGTAGTGAATCTAGTATACATCTCCTGGATAGTTTCTCCTTCCTTCATAGTAAAATTCTCATATTGAGAATACAGAAGAGTTCCTCTTGACCTTTTCACTTGAGGTGTTCCTTCATGAGCCATTTGTAGAGTGTCCCATATTTCCTTAGCAGTTGTACATCTTTGAATCCTGCTGTACTCATCTAGTCCTAGACCACACACTAGCCATTTCTTGGCTTTAGCATTTTTCTCCCATTTCTTCAGATCCTCAGCAATACAATCAGCCCTTGTTTTTGGCACATCAATTCCTTCTGCATTCTTCTTAGTGGTAGCTAGGGGACCATCAGTAATTATATACCAAAGTTCATAGTCTTCCCCTATGATATGATCTCTCATTCTGTTCTTCCACCAAGAGTAATACAAACCATTGAAAAGTGGAGGTCTGGCAGTGGATTGCCCTTCCCAGTTCCCAGGTGGTGCACTTATTTTTTATCTTCTCCTAAGGTGTTAGACTCTTCAAGGATAACTTGCTCTGATACCAATTGATGTTTAAGACGTCAATGCCATACAAGGGGGAGGTGATTTGTGTGGCACCTAATTTTCGCACTAGAAGAACCTGGTTCTTCTAGATGTTCTAACTTCTACTGTTTGCGGAATTAAAATACAGAAATAAAGAACACAGAGATTTTTACGTGGAAAACACCTGGCTCAAAAGGTGAAAAAACCACGACTTACTACTCAGTAGGATTTTCCCAAACTTCCACTAAACTTCAATGAGCCAAAGACAGCATTTACAAAACTCTTTGTAAACCTAAGGATTAACTCTAATCCCAGTGTAGCACACAGCCTTAACTGTTGCGACACTTTCAAGTTAACTCTAACTTGAATACTCAATGCACCTAATACAATTGCTTCTAAGAAAGCTGGAAAGGTACAACTTTAAAACACCTACTATAATTGAACTAGAAATAAAGAAAGACACAATGAAATTAGTTCTTCACACTTAGTTCTTGTAGCTTCAGATTTGCATACTTGTATTACACACAAATTGCTTGCAAAAATCGCCTAGCTCTTTTGCTCTCAATTTGGTTTAACTTCAGCTTATATGCAATCACCTGTAAAAGAGAACAATCATTATATTTATAGAGTTAGTAACCAGAGTTTGATAAGAAATCGAATTGTGTATCCTTTGTCAATTC
>MU681651.1:1057-11097 GCA_026770625.1 Nicotiana glauca | reverse complement strand
ATGTAATTCTCTTTTCATAAGGAGACTTCAACTCCTTATCCTATATGCAATCTTTTCGATCAGTTCAGAAGATATTCATCAAGATATTGCTGCTTGACCCTAAGGACTTATCTTCTTCACGTGCATCTCATGTGTATGGGCCATAACAACTGTGTCTCCTAAGATGAACTTGGTTCTTCACTGAGTTCGTTTGTCACTCTTCAAAACTTCAACTGATCTGGGGTCAACAATTTTGACCCTTAATTAGCAAACATCTCAAAAGAAATTTAAACAGTCCTGAATTATTTACATTAAAATGGATTCAAATCCAATCTCGAAGGCACTACATCAATAACGCAGATGTATACACTTAAGCAGTTATACTAAAACATGTCAAGAAAATCAATGAAGAAAACATATGACAAATGACATTTCCTTCGAGACTTGATTACATATTTCCTAATCCATACTTCAAATGTCACTCAAAGGCCAAAGCAATACCTGGAAATTGAAGAAAGAGAAGGTAAGAGGTGAAACAGTAATAGACAACAACAGCAGTAGAACCCCAGCAATCAAAGAGCAGACCAACAGAATGATTTTTAAACCCAAAAATGAAGTACTACAGCCCAGAAACCAACTTCAAACAAACATCCAACCCAGAAAATTTCTAGATTCAACCTCAATGACCAGACCTCAAACTATTTTAATGTTCAAACAATCAGAAATTGAATCTAGAGGTGAGGATTTCAAATTACCAAACTAAAAAAAATCAATTGAATAGTGTTTTCTGCAGAATTTACAGCTATTTTTTCGATTTTCAGGATTTCTTAGCTCTTCAAATCTCTTCTTTTTAAGCTGCAAGTAACTATGACTTTATAGGCAAGTTACTAGGGCAGCCCTAGGGGTTTAGTTTTTCCATTTTAGTCCTTTTTAATTTTCCCTTTTTGCTACTTAGTCCTTTATTTACTGACTTGTTGACCAAGCTAAAGTCTGAAATTTAATTACAGACCCCTACTAGAAGCTTCATATTTCTGTTATCAAAGATTCCCTAACCTAGACTACCCAAATTATCCCCCGTAACTATCCTGTTTTTACCCCTTACAAGCCAACCAAAATCTGGGTCTCACTTGACCCAAATTAATGGGTCTGAATAGACCTAAATTGAATTCTTATTGGGCCGTTCGATTGTCAGAATACAATCTTGACATTAATGATTAAAAAGAAAAAATAAAAAAACCTCAGGGCCAATCCACAAAGTCTTAAGGACTCGTGGAATTCAGGTCCAACTAGGAACAAAAATAGAAACACGTGTAAACTAGGAAATCAGAACCAATTATTGACTATACTAATCTGCAGCTAAACATGCAGACAGGGATGTGCTAATGAGATAAACAAAAATAAAAAATAAAACAACAGACAATTAGAAAAGAAAGGAAATAGGCAGAAGAAGATGAGAAAGGGACAATGGTTGACAAACGAAGGCGAGAGAACATACCCTAATAGCTTGGACAGTGAGCACTCAAAAAGAATCTTCCGAATATCGGCTCACTATGAGATTAAGCATGTATTTCCTCATAAAAAATACATGCATAACCTCACCATGAGCCTGAAACTTCACCAAAACTTCAATTGGACTAAACCAAAACTTAGGGCTAAGTTTGACTCCAAAATTCGAGAGCCTCCAGGGATGTTCGAAGGGAGCTGGTTTCAGACTTGGGAATAAGGGGTCGAGGATGCTTTGGATTGTTAATTTGGGGTCAAACAGAGGCGGCGCCGCCACCAGAACACATTAGGATTTCAGGGCGGCTGGTTAGGGTTTCATGCTTCGATCTAAAATTCGACGGGTTCTGGGTGGATTCGAGGAGGAGTGTTTGAGGATCTGGAGAGGGGGGAGTGAGGAGACCATTTGGTGTTGTTCCGGTGGAGATTGGCGGTGACACCGCCATGGTTTGGGTTGGGGTTTCAAAGGCGGCGATTAGAGTTTATCCCTGGTCTTTGAGAGGGGTCTATATGAGAGGTGAGAGACGGGTGGGTAGGGGCATTAGGACACTAATATACTAAGGGACCCCGTGTTCTCAGCCGTTTGATAGAGAAACCTCGACGGCTGGGATTGAACACTGGTTAAACGGGATCAATCTGGCTATGGTCGAGATTGGACCGGGTGGGGCGACTGGGCTGTGGGATAGGGGGTAGTCTACGTTTGGGCCTGAATGTTTGGATTTAAAGAGTAGCTAAACCTTGTCTTCTCATTTTCCTTCTTTTATTTCAAACCAATTATCCTAAAATTCCTTTTCCTTCTCTCTTTTTTTCAAAATTAAAATAATTCCTAAATTAATTCTTAGAAACTAATTAACTTAAATAAAAATCATTCTAAAATAAAATTTAAAATCAAAAGTCCAAATTACACTATTTTTGTGATTTCCCTCTTCTTCTTCTTTTGTTTTTTATTTTTATAAAATGATTCAATTACTAAATTAATCCTACAATGCTAAATTAAATCTTAAATGTAAATGCACATATTTTTTGTATTTTCCGTTAATTAAAATAAAATAAACATGCACAAAAAAATATAACAGAAAATGCCACGAAAATCCACAAAATTTGCAAATAATGGAAAATTATTTTGTTTTGAATTTATGGGAGTAATTTATATAGAAAAAAATCACGTGCTCACAGCAGTAAAGAAAAGAAAAAAGGAGACAAGTCAGTTTTGTAATCAAAAAGGAAATTGAATGCTTAAAAGAAATAAACAAATAATTACGCGTAAAGAAGCATAAATTCACAATAATAGTCTGAAATGTTAAAAGCCTAAAATCCCCAGCATAGTTGCCATGTTGTCGCGCCCTCTTTTTCCTCCGCGAAATCGGGTTTATGATATTTGGGAGGACAACTCATTCCTTTTGGGAATTGGGTTTGATTTGAAGAGTCGCCACCTAAGGACTAGGGTGCATTAGGACACCAAGAAGATTTGATTTGAGTAACCAGAGATTGGGTAAGGGCTTGAAATTATTCCAAGGGGAAGATGTTAGGCACCCCTCAGAATCCACTAGTGTGGTTCCCGGCCAGACTATTATTGGGAGTTTAGGGTACAATTAACATGTAGACAAATAAGGCTCAAATAAGAGGGGGTTTCACATAATGGTTTACAAATAAACAAAGTTGGAAAGAACAATTAGAAAAAGCTAATTTTTTTAAAAGAAAGAGCTGATGTTGCTAAAAAGAAGTAAAGAAATAGAGGGAGAGGGGTCCTAGGTTTATTAAAAATATGGATCACCCCACACAATGCCCGGTAAACACTTCTCAATGAGGGTTTACACGTGACATTATCGCGTGGTCATCATATCCATATCTACCCTTCCTACCTCGTTAAGGTATTTAAAGCGTGGATGGTCTCGATTACTTATTGCATGCTATTATGCATCCCAATCCTATCAGTCCTAGAGGCACTTAGGACTACTAATCCTAAAGGGGAGGGATATTGGGCTTATTTGAGGTTTCAAAAGGTTAAAAATCTAAAGCGACATATGCACATTTAGGGGGAGCATATAAACAAACAGAGGCTCAATTACACCTCATTGCACAGAAAAAAGCATATAATTAGCATGACTTTCACATGCTGGTTAATATCTGATTAAATACTAAATATGAGAGAGCTTAAAGGTTGAGGCATACTGATTTAATACATAATTCAGATAGGAAGCCCTACTCAGGCCTGCCTGTTGGTTGTAATTAATAGAACAAATTCAGTTTAATTATTAGCATATGGCTTGCCTAAGTGCTAAGACGGGGTCATATAGGCATGATATCTACTGAATTCAGAAAATAGTAAAGCTTGAAATAAACTGTTTGAATGTATACTCGTTAAAATTGCTAAGTGAGGGAATCATATTATTAAAAGAGAGGCCAAATTGAAATGAACTGATTATAAGCCCTGCAACTGACAGTACCCCTTATTACTGGTTTTATATCTAACATTGGGTGATGTGAATCAGATTCAATTAGAAATTCCTATAGGTAATAAAGGTTGCGTTTCATCATACTCTAATAAAGGAAAAGTCTTTAAGAATCCCATATCAATGTAATCAAGGTAAGGGGATCAAATCAACTTAAGTAGAAAAGGTAGGGGTCAAAAGTTCAAAGGAAAATATTCCAAAAAGTCCAAGAAACAAGGAAAACCAATATAATAAGCAAAGAATCAATTACAAGAGTACAATCAGAATTACAGAGAGATTTGAAATCAGTCCACAATCAGGGGTTATTTTGAGAGGGAAATTTAACCTATAAAGAGTGCATAAACGTTAAGCATGCGAGGCTCAATTTTAAGACAAAAAAAAGGGTCATGCAATTGCAAAAAATCAGTAAGTAGTAGATTGTAAGAACATGGTAGTCACATGGTAACTCAGCAATGGAGAAGAGAGGGAGTATCAAATAGTATACAAAGGGTCTATTAAAAATACCTTAGAATCATGTAGCAGGGAATCAGAATTATACAAAGAAACAACTTGAAATAGAGATTTCGAAGCTTAATCGAGCAGTAGATGATATAATTTCAGAAACCGAATAGGTCCAAAGAAGTTAGGGTTTTGAAATCAAACAAGTTCAGAGATGAAGAACAAGCAAATCAAATAGTGAATAGTCTCAACACTCGAATGAAACCCCCAAATTTTAGGGGTTTGGCCTCAATCGAGTGTAAGGACAAGTAATCAAGGTAAAATATTGTCGAAATAACTTCAGAAATCTCAGAAAAACTGAGACTTTTAACATACATCTCTCAGTAGAAGAGAAACATAAGAAACATGGTAGAAGAAACACACTAGAATCACAGTAGAAGAAACATAAGAACTACAGTAGAAGAAACATAAGAGATATAGCAACACAATAGAAGAACATATAAAGAAACATAATAGAAGAAACACGGTAGAAGAAACCCCATAAAAAATATCGTAGAAGAAACACCATAAGAATCATAGTAGAAGAAACATAATAAAATACAGTAAAACATGCTAAAGATCAGAGAAACTTTAAAGGGTAACTTAAAGAAACTCTAAATCCGAAAAAGATGAAGGCTCTGAAGATGTAGTTTTGAAAGAACTTTGAGAAAAAATATTTAAAAGCTTAGAGAAAACACATATATACAACGGATCTAAAAGAATTGGAAAAACCTCGAAGGGTTAGGGTTTCAGAAGAACCCAAGTAGTGAGAAAGGCTTGGAAAAGTCACTAATCTGAGCCGGAGAAGTCGAGATCGGGCTCGAATGACCAAGGCCGGCCGGAGCAAGGTCGGAGACGACCATAGAACTCAAATCAAATGAAGTCTGGGCCAAGCTTCCTCATGGTCAGACCTCGAAACCATAATAAACAGGCATGTAGAAGCCATAGGAGGCCGGTATAGGATTTCCATGGCCTTGGAAGCCATGGATTCCGGTGGTTTTAGGGCGGAAGTGGAAGGAGGCGGCTAGGATTTCTAAGAGATATTGAGAGAATGGGGGATTCAAAGACAGTTGGGGATGTAAAATGGCTAGGGTTTGGGGGTATGGTTAATTAAAAATGGAAAGATTAAAACGTGTCTATTGATCACTTTGATCAACGGCCTGGATTAAACGGGGAATCCAGGCGGGTTATGTAGAAGGGTCGTGGGTCGGGTAGATTAGGTAGTTGGGTTGGGTAATTGGATTTGAAATTGAGTTTAATTAAGGGTGCCAAATCTGGCTAAAATTGAAATGTAGATGGGCTAACAATTAAATAGCCATTTCTCCTTTATTTATTTTATAAAAAATAGTATTTAATTTTTGGAAGTAAATTAAAGGCACTAAAATGATTAATAATATATAATTATCAAATTAAAAATAGTGGAGTCAATTTTATAATTACAAACATAATTAAACCTTAAAAGAGGCTAATATTGCAATTATACACAATTTAGCTTTAAAAATATTAAATAAATTTATAAAAACATACAAAAATTATGTTAGCTATAAGGCTGTATTCTGGGCCGGGCCCGGGCCTAAACGGGCCAAACAAGCCGGGCTAAACGGTCCCGGGCTTAGACGGGCCGGTCTTTGGCGGTCCCGGGCCTAACGGTCCTAATATATGGAACCGGCCCACTGTGTGCCTAAGCCCACATGGTCCCGGGCTAAATGGGCCGGGCTGACGGGCCTAAACAGACCTAAATGGGCCTAATGGGCTTTTTCGTTCCGGGCTATTATTTTTTGAATTTTTTTTGTCTAAGTCAATTTCTTGTAAACTAGTTATATATATATATATATATATATATATAATATATATATAATATATATATGTGTGTGTGTGTGTGTGTGTGTTAGATGTATATATATCTTATATATATTACGTAGTATATATAGTATGTTATGTATATATATATATATATATATATATATATATATATATAGAGAGAGAGAGAGAGAGAGAGAGAGAGCTTATATGTGTTAGATGTATATATATATCTTATATATATTATGTAGTATATATAGTATGTTATGTATATATATTGCCTTATATAATTTCTTGTAAATATATTATAGCTTATATGTGTTAGATGTGCATGTGTGTGTGTGCGTGTGTGTGTGTGTGTGTATATATATCTTATATATATTATGTAGTATATATAGTATGTTATGTATATATATTGTCTTGTATAATTTCTTGTAAATATATTGTAGCTTATATAGAATTGTAAGTTAAATCTTCTAAAGAGTCAAATTTAACCACACAAAAAAATTGCAAAGAGATATTCAAGGGAATGTCTTATAATTTTTATTATTACGACATTAACAAAAATGAAAATATCTTTCTTACTCTTCCTCCCCCCTATGGAATGAGCACAACAAGATGCTAATACCACAATTAAAAGGAAAAAAACTAAAGAAGATGTGCCAAAGTACAAGTTACACCATAATCTACATAGTATCTCTAACAAATTTCATAAATCCTTCAAGGTTCGGAGGAAGTTTCGTTGGTGGTGGTGAAAAGAAGCTTGTTCATCACCGCTTCCGGGTGAAGCAGCATCCTCCGCAAGTTCTGCTATCATTTCTTCATAAGCTTCGTCTATCTCCGGTTGTGATTCTGCAAGTCCAAAATTTCTTCTTTCTGAACGGATCCAATCTCTGAAGAGTACTGATTTTTCCAAGCTCTCCCTCATAGACACTCTATGATCACCTATTTCAAGTCTTGCTTGACTAAAAGCGCTCTCTGATGCCACTGTTGAAGCTTGAATACATAAAATATCCCGAGCTATCCTTGCAAGAACCGAAAAATATTTTTCTCTGGCCTTCCACCATTCCAAAAGATCAAAGGTGCCGCCTGGATTCTCCTTTTCAAGTCCCTGCGACAAATAAAATTGAAGCTCATTTAGATGTGAAGTATCATCAATATTATCACCTTGAGAACCCCCGAACTCCGTCCAAGAACTAAGTGCTTTTAGGCCCGCAGTTCTTTTAGATGATTGTGAACTAGACGAAGTAGGAGTTGGAATATTTGGTCTAGCATGATCTAAGGCAAGTTGATAAGCATTATAAATTGTTTGAGCATTTGTTTTAATTGAGGTTTTTGCATCTGCAAGTGTAGCAAATTCCACATCTGAAAGATCTAAAGCCTTATAAATATTTGAATACCAAAAGCGAGGACCTCCTAATTTCATGGTAGGATTTAACATGACAGCAACACCATAAATAGTGGGATAGGGAAAAAATATTTTTTAAACTTTTCTTTCATTACATTTATAGCAAGTTGATAAATTTCCCCACCCTCTGAAAATTCAACAAACAAATCACATATTGTTTCAATATAAACTAAACAGTTTGAAATAGTATGATAATATTGCCCAAATAATTCATTTGTAGCTTGATGAAATTGTTCTAAAAAATCTATAAGAATTTTTACATTATTCCAGTCTTGATTTGTACGGATTTCATCATCATCCTCACCACCAACATGAGCATTAAACTGTGACGACTCAAAGGGTCATCACCTGTTTTCCTTATCCATTCCATGCTTTCGAGGCCTTGAAAACCTCACTTTCTATTGCCTCGATTTGCGTGCGCAGTCCAGGCGCGTAGCTGAAAAATTTTTATGTTGAAATATGTGAAATTTGTGAAAAATTTGAAGAATTTTGATATTAATATGATTATAGTTGACTTTGGTCAATATTTTTGGTAAACAGACCCGGACCGGAGATTGGACGGTCCCGAAAGGTCCGTAGAAAAATATGGGACTCGAGCATGTGCCCGGAGTCGAAATCTGAGGTCTAGAACCTGAGTAAAAGAATTTTTCTGTTAAATTATTTTTCTGAAATTATTAAGGAAAATGGAAATGAAAATCTATTAAAAGACTATGGTATCGAGCTCGTATTTTGGTTCCGACACCCGGTACAAGTCTTATATGTTGTTTAAGCGTTTCCTGTAAAGTTTGATCGAAATCGGACGTCATTTGACGTGTTTCGGACCTAAATGTCTAAAGTTGGAAGTTTATGAATTTTGAAAGGGAAATGATGATCTTGAGGCTTGATTCAATGATTTTGATGTTATTTTGGCGACTTGATCGCTCGAGCAAGTCGTATGATGTTTTTGATTCAGTGTACATATTTGGTATGCGGTCCCGAGGAGCTCGGGTGAGTTTCGAATAGGTTTGGGTTGCGTTATGCTCGTTTTCTTATGCTTCGACATCGTTTCTTCAAGCATAAATGATATCATATTGAACAAATGGGTTCCGATTACTGTTTTGAATGAAGCATTAGATCCGTACCGTAATTACGGACCCGTAGCAAAAAGAATCATCGAATGGGACATCGTATGAGGATTTTATGGCCATTTTACTAAGGTTGCCCAGATTTTCAGGTTAATGACGAAACTGCCCCTGACGGCGTATTAAAAACCTGCACTATTTGCAAATCTTAAAACCTACATATCTCCTTCATTATAAGGTCAAATTAAGAGATTCAAAAGCCTAAATTCATTAGAATTTCACATGGAATCCATTGGGAGCAGTAAAACGCGTGAACAGTATACCTATAATGAGCAGGTCGAGTTTTCTTCCAATTTTGGAACGGGAAGAAGCTTCTGAAGCAAGTTTTAAGAGAGAAAATCAGTGGGTATCATAGAGGTAAGTGATTTGATTATTAAAACTCATTTATTGGTGATTATAGACCATAATTCCATTCTTTAATTCATGAAAAACAGTAGAAAACTAGGATTTTGGGGCCCGAAATTATGAGACCTTTAGGGGTCGATTTGAGGGGTCAAACGGACTCCGATTTTGGTGTTCTTTATATGTACGGAATCGGGAGAAGATGTAGAATACTTTTCTGTAAAAAATTTTGAGTTTTGAGAAATGGGCCCGGGGCTCGGATTTTGTCTAATTTCGGGATTTTTTGAATAATGCTAGAAAATTCATATCTAGGCTATGGGATGTTACCATTGAGTCTTTATTGATATTATCAAATTGATTATGCCTAGATATCACTGAATTGGAGGTTGAATCACGAGGTAAAGCAATAGTTGAAGATTAAGCGGACTTCAAGGCTTCGAGGTAAGTGTTTGGTCTAACCCTAGCTTGAGGGAATAGGAGTTAAGTCTTGTTGCTANTGAAAGTACAAGTGATAATTGAACCTCTAGAGCAATTGCTTGAAAAGAATGGTGAAGTAAAAGTGAGAAAGAGGAGATATCATTATGTTGTCCTCTTGGCGGGCTGTGGTTAAGTTGTGGTTACCTGGTGTTGTGTTCTTAATTGATATTACGGATTCTTAGGGTGATGTTTCCCTGTGTTAGGTAAAGCTAATGGTTATAGCTGAGGTGATTAAGTATTGTAACAGGTTACTTATAGATAGGGTGGTTGGGTGTGGTAGTCGGTTAGATGTAACTGAGGTGGTTAAGTGTGATAATAGGTTAGTTATAGCTGCGGTGGTTAGATGTTGGAATTAATATGGTAGTTAGATGTTGGAACTAATGTGGTCATGGAAATTCCCTTGCCGAGTTAATTGAGATAATGTGCGTTCCCTCACTGGGATATTGTTATATTGTCGTTTCTGACAGAATATGAGATAAGAAT
>MU681648.1:33085-91998 GCA_026770625.1 Nicotiana glauca | reverse complement strand
TGGTACCCAATTTTTGCTCTAGAAGAACCTGGTTCTTCTAGGTGTTCTAACTAATGCAGTTTGCGGAATAATAAATACATAAAATAAAGAACATAGAGATTTTTACCTGGAAAACACCTGGCTCAAAAGGTGAAAAAACCACGACCTACTACTCAGTAGGATTTTCCCAAACTTCCACTAAAATAACTGAGCCAAAACAGCATTTACAAGAACTCTTTGTAAACCTAAGAATTAACTCTAATCCCAGTGTGGCACACAATCTCAACTATTGCGACACTTTCAAGTTAACTCTAACTTAAATACTCAAAGTACCTAATACAATTGCTTCTAAATAAGCTAAAAGGTACAAATAGAAATTCCTACTACAATTGAACTAGAAAAAGAATAAACACAATGGAATTGGTTCTTCTATCAGGAGTGCACACTTATATCTCACATATATTGCTTGCAAAACAAACTTGCTCTTTTGCTCTCAATTATGTTTTACTTCTGCGTTTGTGCAATACCTGTAAAAGAGAACAAACTCAGTTATTTATTGAGTTAGTAATTAGAGTTTGATTTAGACTCTATTGATTATCCGTAGACAATGTTGAGTCCTTGACCAATACAAACTCCAACCTTTATCCTAGATTAGGATTGTGTTCTCTCCTCATAAGGAGACTGTTCTCCTTATCCCAACTGCAACCTTTTCGATTTAGTTCAGAAGATATTGTTGCTTGATCTCTACAGTATATCTTCCTCACGTGCATCTCATGCGCAATGGTTGATAAAAACTGTGTTTCACCAGATGGACCATGTCCATCACTGAGTTCATTTGTCAATCTTCAAAACTTCAACTGAACTTGGGCCAGCACAGGAGATCCTCGGGATACCAAGAGATCCCTAGCATGTATATTGAGGATACCAAGAGATCCTCGGGATACCAAGAAATCCCTAACTTGTATATTGAGGATACCAAGAGATCCTCGAGATACCAAGAGATCCCCTAGCTCATATACTAAGGATACTAAGAGATCCTCCAAGTATTTACATTTAGGGCTACGGGACGGGATCCTAGGAGATCCCCTGTCGATATTTTGTGAGTGTAAAAGCATGAAGGGTGATGCCGTGCACTTCCTGCTTGCTGTGTGTAATTGTTTTTATCAATTCAAGTGTTTTAACGAGTTAGATTCCCCTGTTACTGTTAGTCTTTGTGCTATAGTGTTGTAAATACCTAGCCGTGTATACACACACACACACACATATATATATATTTCAAATCTTCAACTTCTATAATTTCTACATTTTTGACTCAATTTATTCTCAACTAAATATTTCCTCAAATTGTCTAAGGTTGTATTCTACTTAAAAGGAATTTCTACTATGTTGTAAATTACTAAATCCTATGGTAAAGGTAATAATTCATTCGATGTTGTATTCTAATTGACAATGGTACTTTCTTTATTCAAATGATTTCTAAAAATAACTTCATCTTTTCTCACCGGTTTCCCAAATTAGTTTTGAATTGAAATTTATTATGTTGGGTAAGTGAGACTTCTTGAACATCTTGAGTACATTCGTACGGACATTATGTATTGTATAGTATGTGGATTTCTATTGTTACAAGTGAAATGGGAAAAATATGGGAGCACAAGGTGCCATGTGTGCTGAAGGTTCGGAAGTGGAGATGATGATATGAGAAATCGAGGATTGAGATGGTCAGAATTATATATTAGGCATGATGTGAGTGATTGATTTGGTATTGCCTTATTTATTTGAATACATTCTTACTTGTCTTTGTTGCTGTTCTATCATTGTTGTTTTACTTGGTTATCTAATTTACTTGGTGTCGTTCATTACTACCCGTGTTCTCCCTTTATGGTTCCTACTATTTGTATTTTGATTCCTCTCCGTTGTTGATATTTCCTCGTTATCCTTATCTCTATATTTTAGTATCATATCCTGTTTATTTCACTTGACCAGTAGGTGTCTTGATTGTTCCTCGTCACTACTCCATCGAGGTTAGTCTTGATACTTACTGGGTACCGCTATGGTGTGCTCATACTACACTTCTGCATATTTGTTTCTGTGCAGATCCAGGTATTGTTCTCTAGTAGCTATGCGGATTCTTGCCGAGGAGACTCAAGGTAGCCCTGCTGCTGCATTCGCAGGCTTCTGAGTCACCTTCTTATTTTATATTCTCACTGCTGTACTTATTTCCTTATGGTTGTGTTTATAAATGGTAGTGAAAACTCTATAGAGCTTATGACTTGTATTACCGGGTTTTGGGATGATCTTAATTGTATAAGAAATTTATTTCAGAAGAATTTTAGATATTATTATTCATGGTTGTTATTTCGCAATTATTAGGCTTACCTAGTCCTTAAGACTAGGTGCCATCACGAAACCCAACAGAGGGGAAATTGGATCGTTACAATTCTCAAACCGAGAAGAAGCAATCACTTTAATAAATCTCAAGGCAAGCAATACAAGCATGCGTAAATCACGTCGAGGACGTACGGCCAGATCCAACAATATTTAAACTGTGCACTGCTAGATGGTCGAATGGCTCGAACCATAGATGTATCTATTACCCCACTCACAAATCATACATGCGATGTTGTCAAATATAGATAAACAATCACTCTGCTCACGAATCATACATGCGACGCATGTACATAGAAAAACACATGTTTTAACAGTCAATCAAGACTTCATCAGGGAAGTGATTATTCAAGGAGGTGAAAACTTCTCTTTTTACAAGTCCAGAAAATGAAGTTTAATCTATTTAGGAATTCATTTACTCATTCGATGTGATTTAAGAGAGTCAAACGGTCAATAAGATTACAAATATTCCAAGTATAGCATATTTTTGGATCCTAGACTACCAGGACATAAACATTCTCGTTCGTACACAGCCCCCACAAATAGGAGCACAAAACCAATTAACTCACCTATGGGGACAATTTCCTCTAATAAGGTTAGAAAGGAGACTCATCTCGCTCCGAAGATCCATAACCAGCATTCCACGCCTTTCTGAAGACTTGAATCGATGCACAATCCTCCAAAACTAGCCAATAATTATGCAAATCTATTAATATATGTTCAATTACTTATTCCAATCCAACTTATAACAATTCCTAACCCCGATCGAAAAGTTGACAAAATGGGCCTCGAGCCCATGCGCCGGATTCCAAATTTTTTCGAAGATAACGTTTACACATAACTTCAGAAACTCAAATACATAATTTACTCTTAATTTCATATCCAAAATCATGGTCAAAACCCAAGAATACTAATATGTTAGGTTCCCCCCCCTCAAACCCCAATTCCTATGCTTTAATCTACAATAAAACTATGTATTTAGCCTACAAGAGGTGGGATTAACTTATCTCATGATTGATGATGAAATCTCTCTCTTCAAAGGCTCCGAAATCGCCCAACCCAACTGAAAAATGAGAGAAAATGAACCAATCTCATTCTTTAAAGAACACTGCCCAGCTTGACCTCTCGCATCTGCCATCACCTGACCGCTTCTGCGGGGTCCCGCAGGTGGGGCTCCCCAACCGCTTCTGTGGTACTTCGCCAAGCTGCCCCTCTTCGCTTCTACGCTTATTCTTCCATAGGTGCAGTCCCGCTTCTGCAGTGACCTGACCGCATCTACGGTCCCAGCCTTCACCCTTCACAACCGCATCTGAGCCCTTTGGCCGCTTCTGCGACTCCGCACCTGCGGCCAAAACTTTGCAGATACAGTTATACATGATATCAACTGCTTCAGCTATTCTTCCCAACTCCAATTCAATCTGTTAACCACTCGGAATCCACCTGAGGCCCCCGAGACCCCAACAGATAATGCCGACCAGTCCCAAAACATAATGCGGACCAGCTCGAGGCCTCAAATCACATCAAACAATGCCGAATTCACGAATCACATCCCAATCCAGACTTTATGAACTTTAGAACTTCAAACTTCTACATTCAATGCCAAAACCTATCAAATCACGTCCGATTGGCCCTAAATTTTGCACACAAGTCATATTTGACATTATGAACCTGCTCCAACTACCAGAATTGGAATCTGACCTTGATATCAAAAAGTCCACCTCTGGTCAAACTTCTCAAAAACCTTCAAATTTCTTTCTTTAGCCAAATGACTCCAAAATGACCCTCAGGCCTCCGAATTCACTTTCGATCGCGTTCCCAACACCAGAACCAACATACAGAGCTATTTCCAGAGTCAGAATCCCAAACGGACATTGAAAACACTGAAATGCACTTCAACCCAAACTTATGAAATTCCTCCAAAATGCTAACTTCCACAATAGGTGCCAAAACGCTCTCGAGTCACCCAAAACCTGCTCCGGGCATACGCCTAAGTCCGAAATCATCTTACAAACCTGCTGGAACCTTCGAACCCAATTCTGAGGTCGTTTACTCATAAATCCAGTCTTAGTCAATTCTTTCAACTTAAAGCTTTTGAAATGAGAATTCTCCTTCCAAATCAACCCCGAACTTCCCAGAATTCAATTTTGACCATGCGTACAAGCTGTAATACCTAAAATGAAGCTTTCCATGGCCCTAAACTACTGAACGACATGCTAGAGCTCCAAACGACCGGGGCGGTCGTTATATAAAATAAATTAAAATTAAAATTTAAAAAATTGACCGATATTGTTCGGGTATTTTAGTCAGTTATTTTTAAAAATCAACTAACTTCGGTAGGTAATTTTATATTTTTAATAAATACCGACTGAAATTGATCGGTTATTTTCGCGCAAAAATGCAATTAGAGTACAAATAAAATAAAAAATCTCAAACTAAAATGTACTAATGTTTTCTTGTAGAATAGTATCCTACCAAAATATAGACCCTGGTTCGATTCCCAGATATTGCATTTTTTAATTGCATAATTAAAAATTCTAACCAGTTGTGGACGTTCGACCTTGATCTTCAATTGGTACCGGTTGTGGATGTTCGGCCAGGTCACGGCTAGGTATTCAATTTGATTATGCTTCACCTGTTTTGAAGCCATCGAGCTTCGTTCATTCAGGCCTTGGGTGAAGGCTTGCACTACCCAATCTTCGGAGTCTGGTGGCAGCTCCATCCGCTCCATCTGGAAGCGGGACATGAATTCTCGCAACATATCGTTCTCTCTCTGCTTGATTTTGAAAACGTCAGACTTCCTTGTCGCTACTTTGATGGCTCCGGCGTATGCTTTTACGAAGGAGTGTGCTAGTATGGAGTTGGGAGCCAAGTTATGGTACCACATCATGGCCCCCTTAGAAAGCGTTTCTCCAAATTTTTTCAGCAGTACGAACTCGATCTCGTCGTTCTTTATATCTTTACCCTTTACTGTGCAGGTGTACGCAGTGACGTGTTTGTTGGGGTTGGAGGTGCCATTGTACTTTGGGAGTTTCGACATTCTGAACTTCTTTGGGATAGGTTTCGGGCCGCTTCTTCGGGGAATGGCCTTTGAATGAATTTCTTCAAATCTAAGTCCTTAAGGACCGAAGGAGCGCCTGGAATCTGATTGAACCTAGAGTTATAGGTCTCGATCCTTTTATCATTGGCCGCAATCATTTTCTCTCCTGATTCGATCCTTTTGGTGAGGTCCTCGGGCATTTTTACGATGGCGGGATCAGCCACTAACCCGTTGTTGCTTGATATTTTGAGTACTCGCTCGGCGGGAGGAGCCTTCTCTGGTGCCACTGTACTGGGGGTTGTTAGATGACTTTGCAGCTGAGCGATGGCTAGTTACTGTGCCTGCAATATTTCAAAAATAACATGAAGACTAACTTCCTGTTCTTCCCCTGCCGGGGTTTTTTGCGCTTCCTATTGGTCGATGTGTCGTACGCTTCAGTTGGTGTGAGAAGTTTCGTCTACTTGTTACGCATCATGTGAATCTGCGTCTACTAGGATTTGTCCGTGAACGACATCCGAATTCCACGGAGGTGCTCCAGCAGTCGGGATAGCCACACCGTTTTCCCCATGATCTTCGAGGTTGTTATTCTCAACCCTGTTTGTGGAGCCGAACATTTTGGCCTGCAATCAAAGGTTCTCAGGTAAGAAAAAGTGTGAAATATAACATGTGTTCATGTGACAAAACTAGCAAGAAAATAACCACTATTATTTTTAGCCCCACGGTGGGCGCCAAACTGTTTACCGTAAAAATGGTAACAACAATTAAATTTGTATATGGGATTCTAAAATTATGTGATCCATTACTAAGCTAGTTTGTTAGGGCAGTTAATGCTAAGACGTGAAGTGTAATGACAAAAATGATCTAAGCGAGGCAGTAATCGAACCAGTAGGGGGCCGTTGCCCGGGCTAAAGTCAGCCTGCAGATACCTCGGGTCCAAGATTTGAGCCGAGCTCGAGCTATCAAGGGGGATCGGGAATGAGATAACAGTTAAGATATAATTATGTAGGGCTCATTTGGCCAATATTAAGCTACAGGATGGAGAAATAAGTTAAGATGCGACGAGTATGGAGACGGCCTCAAGGGATATTAAATGACAAACAAGGAGAGTGGCTAACAATCAAAATGACTTTGAACTAGAGAGAATAAGAGAATTAGAGATAAGAGAGAGAGAGAGAATATTATTTCTCATGAGTAAGACAATTGGATACCCTCTTACAAGGTGTTGGTGACCCTTCTTTTATAGAAAGGTGGGACGCCCAAACTTAGTACAAAATACATAGTACAACAAAAAAGAATGAGATGTGACATCTTGTTATCTTTATATTGTATGCGGGATGGTGTCGAGCAGCTTGGATAGGTTCCATCGACCCAGGGTACATCCCTCGGGGATACCTTCGTTCATCGAGGCCCCGATGTCTGATCTTGACAAGGCATTGATAGATCTCGAGAGAAATGATCGATTCGAGATCCCATGCCTTCAGGGTTACTCTCGAAGCATCATGCCGGGGGAAAATCGATCCCCTGATTTCACCTTGCACATTGGGATAGTTAGTCTCTAAATGGGAGCTTAAGTATTAGAATTTGGACCTTAGTTGAAACAGTGTGAAGACGGCCCGGAATGGAATTCTGTTGATTTCGTTAGCTCCGTTGGGTGATTTTGGGCTCAGGGACGTGCTTGGATTGTGTTTTTGAGGTCTGTACCCCATTTAGGCTTGCAATGGCGAAAGTCAATTTTTTGGAGTTTTGGGTCGGTAGTGGAATTTTTATATCGGTGTCGGAATCCAATTCTGGAAGTTTGAACAGGTTTGTAGTGTTGAATATAACTTGTGTGCCAAATTTGGGATCATTTGGACATGGTTTAGTTGGTTTCAACATCAATTGTCGAATTTGGAAGTTTCAAGATCTTTAAGTTTGAACCGGAGGATGATTTGTGTTTTAGCGTTGTTTGATGTGGTTTGAGGGATCGAATAAGTTCGTATGGTGTTTTAGGATTGGTTGATATGTTGGTTGAGGTCCGAGGGGCCTTGGGTTGATTTCGGGTGATTGACGAAACACGTTGTGAAGTTTGAAGGCTTGCTGAAGTTAGACTGAGGTGGTGTAATCGCACATGCAGAGTGGGAACGGCAGGTGCGTGTCCGTTGTATGCGGTAAAATCGGAGGGTCCAATTTTTGGACATTGCAACGCCTCATAGGAAAGCTATCCAAAGGCTCGTGGCTACAGTCGAGATTTATCCCGAGGGGCCATCGATGTCAAACCTCGAGACAACGCAAGTCGATGGTTATGGTAGAAAAGTGCAAAGTTCCCTAGGCGCATGACTAGGCCTGCCAAAGTCTAGAGGGCTAGCTCTGACCCGTACCAGAGCATTAAGTGGCTATACCTGCCCCATATCTTTGTAATTAATACATTTTTACTATGTTCCCCTTCAAATATAAAGGGGAATCCTTGTCATTTTTTAGACATCTGTTGCTCAACAAAAAATACATAAGATCATTCTCTCTGCTCTCGAACATATTCTCTTAAGCTCTTTACTTACATTTATTGCTTATATTCATTGTGTTGTATTTATTGTTCTTCATTTATTGCTTATCATTGATCATAAAGAGCCATCATCATATCTATTTTAAAGTGTTAACCGTCATTCGATAACTCTAAGCCGGTTGTCCAACTCGACCTCGAGGCCCCGATCTCGAACTGTTTGGTTTGATTATCATATTGTCACTAAGATTCAATCTTGATCTCTAATATTTTAATTAACATCCATTTCTTAACAACTAGCATAAAAATAGATCACGCTTTTTTAGAACCATAAAATAAAATTTAATTGTAATTACCATTTTCACGGTAAACAGGTTGGCGCCAACCGTGGGACTAAAAATAATAGTGATTATTTTCTTGCTGGTTTAACTATGTAATGCAAGTTGTCTTTCACACTTTTTCTTGTCCAAGATATTTGATTTCAGGTCAAAATGTCTAACTCAGTAAACGCACATGAAAACATCAATCTTGAATACCATGGAGAAAATGGTGTTGACTTCCCAGGTGTTGGTGTGCCACCACAAAACCCTGAGAGTGCACCAGAATCAATTCCCATGGACGTGGTCTCGTGCAACTCTCAATGCGTCGAAATAAGCTCCCACACCAACAAGAGCATACACCAATAAGATCAACAAGAAGCTCAAAAAACCCCAGCTAGGGGAGAACGATAGGTTAGCCTTCATGTTATTTTTGAAATATTACAGACACAACAGCTGGAGATCGCTCAGCTGCAAAGTCACCAAAAAACTCCCAGCACGGTAGCATCGGGGACAGCTCCCCTAACTAAGAAGGTACTAGAGAGGTCAAGCAACAACGGGTCGGCAGTCGACCCCGTCATCGTAAAGATGCTCGAGGACCTCACAAAGAGGATCAAGTCTAGGGAGAAGAAGATAGAAGCCAACGACAAAAAGTTCGAGACCTACAATTCTAGGGTCGGCCAGATCCTGAGCACACTCCCGATCCTGAAAGGTGTGGATTCAAAGAAGTTCATACATAAGCCGTTCCCATAGGAAGCGACTCCAAAACCCATTCTGAAGAAGTTCAAAATGCTAGACCTTCCAAAGTACAACGAAACCTCAGACCCCAATGAGCACGTTACCTCTTACACTTATGCAATAAAGGGCAACGACCTAAAGGACGCGAGATCGAGTCTGTCCTACTGAAGAGGTTTGGAGAAATGCTTTCTAAAGGGGCAATGATATGGTATCACAACCTGGCCCCGAACTCGATAGATTCATTTTCCATGCTGGCGGATTTTTTCATAAAGGCACATGCTGGTGCCATCAAAGTAGCAACAAGGAAATCTGATGTCTTCAAGATCAAGTAAAGGGAGAATGAAATGCTGTGAGAGTTTGTATCTCGCTTTAAAATGGAACGGATGGAACTACCACCGGTCTTTGACGACTAGGCAGTGCAGGCCTTCACTCAAGGTCTGAATGAACGAAGCTCGGTGGCTACAAAACAGCTAAAATAAAACCTAGTCGAATACCCGACCATGACTTGGTCGGACTTTCACAACCGATACCAATCAAAGATCAGGTTCGAAGATGACTAACTAGGAGCCCCCTCGGGTATATATCTAAGCAGGCTTCTGGCGAATGAGCCAAGGCCAAACAAAGAAAGGTACCGGCCATAAACCGAAGATAGGAGAAATACCCCAAGGTGCGACATACCCTGGAATGACCAAAGAACGGGTCGAGGGCAGAACCCTTGGGGACTCGTCAATAGAGCCTAATTCGATAGGCATGTAGGGCTGACGGAGGCACCCTGCTTGTCGAATACAACTTCAATGTCAATGTTTCGTACATCGTATTCACCATTAATAAAATTAGAGTCACCAGGTGGCCAAGGCCTGTACAATCATACCCTCCACAAAGGAACCATAAATTAGTGTGTGAATTCCACAACACGTATAGCTACAAAACTGAAGATTTCCATCAGCTCCGGGAAGAAGTAGCCCGATTACTAAGCAAAGGTCACCTCCGAGAATTCCTAAGCGACCGGGCCAAAGACTAGTTCCAGGAAACAAAGGCGACCAAGAAGAACGAAACAAATGATCCACAACATGTCATCCACATGATTTTGGGAGACATCGATGCCCCACATGAATTGATTATTAGAAGAACAAAAATATCCATCACTAGAGAAAAGCGAACTCGGGGTTACATACCCGAGGATGCTCTTACATTCAGTGACAAGGACATCGAGACCTTGTCTCAACCTCACAACGATGCACTGGTAATCTCTTTCCTTGTAAATACATTTCAAATTAAACGTGTACTTGTGGATCCAAGTAGCTCGGCCAACATTATTAAGTCGAGGGTGGTAGAGCAGCTTGGGTTGCTCGACCAAATGGTGCCCACCTCTCGAGTCCTCAACGGATTCAACATGGCGAGTGAAACAACAAAAGGGGAAATCACCCTCCCAATCGATGTGGCCGGCACAATCCAAAATACCAAATTCCATGTCACCGAAGGAGCCATAAGATACAATACCTTGCTCGAAAGGCCATGGATACACTGCAAGAGAGTAGTACCTTCAAGCCTTCTTGAAATGATGAAGTTCCCGACAAAGGATGGGATAAAAACCTACGGGGAACATCATGTGGCAAGAGAAATGTTCGCAGTATATGATGTAGCGTCGACACCAATACCTCCACCTTCGAAAGAACCAAAGGATAAGAAAATAGTGAAATAGCAAAAATAAGCTACACCCTCGGCTAAGTCCATACCGAACGAAGTAAAGGACCGTACCGCATCCTCATGAAAAACGATCGAAACATATCAGGGGCCGTGCAGGTATCCGGTTGAAGAGCCGTCAGCACTAAGGTATAATCGCCTCTCTTTTTCAATTGCATCTTATACTAACCTAACTGCACGTATCCAGTTGAAATAGCTGAAACTCTTCCCAACTCAAAGGCCTTAGGTTTTAAAAGCATGCGTTGTACTTTTTTCCTTCGATTAGGTTTTTATCCCAAGAAGGGTTTTACCGAAAAGGTTTTTAATGAGGCAACATCTATATGCTACCTAAGGAAAGCTCAACAAGTATTCAAGACTTCTTTTGCAATCAACCTTGAATACTGGGGGGCATCCTCCTGGAAGATTACCTCATCGGAGAAGCTAAGATATGCTGAACAAGGTCTCGATAGGAAAAACAATGTACCATGCCAAACGATCAAACGAACCGTGACCGCATATAATAACTGGGCCCTTAACAACAAAGACATGTATACTTATACCAAGAAATCAAAGAATACTTTCAAAAAGCATTTTGTGTTCCAAAGAAGCTCGGTATTTTTGCAAAAAAGGCTCCTCTATCAAAAATGTCCCGAACACTCGGGGACTGCCATTAACAATTTGGAACAATACAACCCCCGGGTTAGAGCTCCAAACTCATAAGCCCCCAATGAGGCAACTTTAAGATCACAAAACAACTCCAGAGCCAAAAACATCCTAAATACTAGGGGACTGGCGTTGAAAGCTCAAGGCCACGTGACCTATGGGTTGGAAACCCTAAAATCATAAGCCCTCAATGAGGCAGTACTAAGATTACATGAAATGGATCCTGAGCCAAGTAACCCTCGATGACTCGGGGACTCCTACCCCCATCGACTTATCAAAACCCGAGGCCCTAAGTCCACATGCAAAAAACCTCGGTTCCGTAATACCTATATAAGGCAACAACAATAACTGTAAGACCTCAAGCAAGGGATGAAAAATCTGTAAGACCTCAAGCAAGGCATGAACTACACTTGTACCAAGTGACAATAATTGTAAGACTTCAAAGGCATGTAAAACTTGTAAGACCTTACTAAAGGAATAAACCCGATCTTAAAGTTAAGGTTATATATCGAAATTGTAAGACCCCTAAAAATGCATACCCTCGATATAGATGCCGAAACTACTTCCTCGGTCATAGAAAGGCTCCAGCCAAACATAATGACTACGGTCACAAGGCTGTACCAGCCAAACTATCACGACTCGAGGACATCCTTCCGTCGCTATAAAATCGAAGGCCTTCAATTATTTCGAATATACTTCAAAAAGAACTGGTTAAGCAGGCTACCCTTGACATAGGAAAAAGAGCTTCGACCATGTCAGCTCCTAAATATAGGCTTCGAGATACTTAGTCACCGAGCCAAACCTCCCAAGGTGCTCGATCATCGCCATATGATGACTCACAATCGAGCTTTTATCGAACCATCGAAGAGTCGGGCAAATACAATTCCAAAGAAAATGTTCATCGAGGGAGAAACAAAGCCCATATAAAAGGTCATACCTACCCAATGTGTAAGAGCCACTATCGCCAGCACACATAAAAGGTCGTATCGACCCAAAGCTTAAGTGCCACTATTTCCAACCCATACAAAAGGTCGTACTGACCCAAACGCGTAAGAGCCTAAGGGCTAGCTTTAAATTCGAAAACTTGAGGGTAAAATGAGCTCGAATCGAAACCTGCGTATGGGAAAATTGGAGGATCCAATTTTCCGTCATCGAGGTAGTTTGGAAGATCACCTCGAAGCCTTGAGGGTGCAAAGATGCACTCAAGTCTTCTCCCTCAGAGTCAATCGACACCCTACCATAGGAGGAAAACAGTCGGGGCTAGAGTAAAATTGGGAGTTCCCAAGACACGGTTAAGCATGTCATGGTTGAGTCTGACAAAGCCTAGCCAGGCTACTCTAAGCCCTACTCGGGACATCATATCTAGCCATCCAATCTCCATACCATTACAGCTAATGTATGCCTTACTGCATAGGTTTTCCCCCTTATATATAAAGGGGATTTTACTATTTTTTATACGGGACTGATGTTGCTCCAAGGACTCTACATGAAATATATGATAAACTCTCTCTCTTTTCTCTCTTAAACACTCTCTTGATACTGTTGCTCCATTTTATTATCTTCATATTTGCTCCATATTTATTGCTTATTTACTACTTAACATTGGCCATAAAGAGCATCCTTTAATATTATTGCATCTGTTAGCCCTTTCTCAAATTCCCCAGATAACTCGAGTGCGAGCTCGGGACCCGACCTCGAGGCCACAAATCGACCAGCTCGAGACCCCGAAAGGTTATCTCTTAGTTTGATTGTTGCTTTATTTTAGCTCGCGTCTCACCCCTAAACTTTACATACATAGAATCAACTGCTCCACCAACAGCATAAAATAGATCACGTATTTTTAGAGTCCCATCAATAAATTTAATTGTTATTACCATTTTCACGGTAAATAGTTTGGCGCCCACTGTGGGGCTAAAAATAATAGTGATTATTTTCTTACTAGTTTCGTCACATAACGCAAGTTACCTTTCACACTTTTTGTCCAAGATCTTCAATTTCAGGTCAAAATATCTGGCTCGATGAATAGAGTTAGGAGCAAGAACTTTGAAAACCACAAAGCGAGGGACGTGGCTATCTCAGACATCAGCACTTCACTACAAAACTCAACCTAGGCGGAAGGAGAGATTTCTCAATGCGACATCTGTATGGTTATTGGAGGGACTGACATCCCCCAAGGGATCATGTTCAAGTGGACGAGAACATCCACCACAGAAGAGGGGCAGTCCCGAAACCGTGTGTCAGAAGACACCCTTGCGTTCAGTGAAGCGAATCTCGAGGCCATGACAGAACCGCACCACGACGCATTGGTAATGTCCTTTCTTTCAAACAACACTAAGATAAAACGTGTGCTCGTGGACCCAAGCAGTTCGGCTAACATAATCAAATCGGAGGTGGTAGGATGAATGTGGCTGCTCGATCGAGTTACTCCTATCTCTTGAGTCCTCCATGGCTTTAACATGATTGGCGAGGTAACGAAAGGAGAGGTCACCCTCACGATCAACACATCCAGCGCAGTTCAAAACACCAAATTCCAAGTCATCGATGGCGACATGAGGTACAATGCATTGCTCAGCAGCTCTTGGATATACAACATGAGGGAAGTATCATCAACCCTGCACCAGATGATAAAATTTCCCATAAAGGATGGCGTAACGACTATATATAGGGAACATCAGGCAATGAAGGAAATGTTCGTAGTTTGCCATGAGGTGCCGACCCACGCGGGCCTAATTTTGGATGAGCCTAGGAACACACAGGCTCCCGAGGACGACGAAGAAGACTAATCCACCCCTCGAACCTTCATCGCACCCGAAGAATCAGACGCAACTAAGTCAACGGTTGAATAATTGGAGCAAGCCATTTTGGTCGAACACCTCCAAGACCTTAAGGTATATTTGGGAACGGGGCTAACCCCCAAACTTAGGAAAGGGTTCATTCAATTTCTTACTAACAATATCGACTGTTTATCCTGGTCCCACTTAGATATGATAGGAATTCTGCCAGAAATAACGTCCCACAGATGAAGCATTGATCCTAAATTTAAACTTGTAAATAAGAAAAGAAGACCACAATCTGAGGTAAAACATGCTTTCATTCGAGAAGATGTGGCAAATATTCTTATAATAGGATCCATTAGGGAGGTAAAATACCCCGAATGGCTGGCCAATGTAGTACTGGTACCTAAAAAGGGAAACAAGCTAAGAATGTACATAGATTATAAAGACTTGAATAAGGCATGTCCCAAAGATTCCTTCCCATTGCCTAACATCGATCGTTTGATTGATGCTATGGCTGGCCACGAGACCCTCACCTTTCTCGACACCTACTCGGGGTATAATCAAATCCAGATAAACCCCGAAGACAAGGAGAAATCTTCGTTCATTACGAAATATGTACCTATTATTACAATGTAATGCCCTTCGGGCTAAAAAATGCGGGAGTAACCTACCAGCGCCTATTTAATAAAATGTTCGAGCATCAAGTAGGAAAATCAATGGAAGTATATATCGATGACATGCTAGTTAAGTCCCTGCGCGCAGAGGACCATTTGACTCATTTGCAGAAAAGTTTCAGCATCCTTAAAAATTACAACACGAAGCTCAACTCCGAGAAATGCACCTTTAGGGTGGGTTCGGTAAAATGCCTGGGCTTCATGGTATCAAACCGGGGTATCGAGATTAACCCCAAAAAAATTAAGGCCATCGAATAAATCATGGTGGTAAACAATGTAAAGGCCGTGCAACGACTAACAGGGCAAATAACAGCCTTATGCAGATTTATATCAGGATCATCAGACAAATGCCATCATTTCTTGTCTTTTCTTAAAAGAAAGAACAACTTCGAATGGACTCCAAAATACCAACACGCTTTAGAGGAGCTAAAAGGACACCTGACTAGCCCACCCTTGCTGCATACACCAAAGGACGATGAAACACTTCATCTCTACCTGGCCGTGTCTGAAATAACAGTAAGTGGCTTACTGGTTCGATAGGAGCAAGGTACAAAATCCCCTGTTTATTATGTAAGCTGGAACCTAGCAGATGCCGAAAACAGGTATCTTCATTTGGAAAAATTGGCTCCCGCGCTAATAAGTGTTTCACGAAAGCTGAAGCCATATTTTCAATGACATCGTATATGTATTTTGTAAACATACCCCCTCCGGAGCATACTACATAAACCCGAGTTATCGGGCCGGCTGTCCAAATGGGCCATAGAGCTTGGAGGTATGATATCAAGTATCAACCTCGAATGGCCATCAAAATCCTCGTGGACTTCATGGCCGATTTCTCGCCCTCTCTCGTACCCGAGGTAGAGAAGGAACTTTTATTAAAATCAAGGACGTCCTCTGGGATATGGACCCTATTCAGAGACGGCACCACAAACATAAGGGGTCCTAACTTGGTATAGTCCTGAGACCACCCGTCGGCGGCATAATTTGACAATCTATAAAGATCGCAAATTTGACTAACAATGAAGCCGTGTACGAGGCTATGATTGCAGGTTCAGAACTGGCTAAAAGCTTGGGAGCCGAGACCATCAAGGCAAGATGCGATTCCCTCATAGTAGTAAGCGAGGTAAATGGGAGCTACGAAGCTTGAGAAGATATAATGCAGAGATATCTGGAAAAAATCCAAGTCGCACTATGTCGCTTAAAAGAATGGACCTTAGTCCATGTACCCCAAGAGTAGAACAGCGAGGCCGACGCCCTCGCAAATCTGGGATCTTCCGTTGAAGAAGAAGACCTACTCCACGGGGCTGTTGTTTTGTTATCTAAATTAGTGGTCAAGGAGGGTCACGCTGAGATTAACTCCACCAGCCTGACTTGGGATTGGAGGAATAAATATATTGATTATCTAAAGGACTAGAAGCTGCTCGCGAACCCAAAAGAATCAAAGGCCCTACGAATCAAGGCAGTCCATTTCTCGCTCGACGAAAACAAGACTTTGTATAGGAGAACTTTCGATGGCCCCCTAGCAATGCGTCTGGGGCCGGGTGACACGGATTATGTACTCCAAGAAATTCATGAGGGCACTTGCAGAAACTATTCCAGCGCAGACTCCTTAGTTTGAAAGGTGATTAGAGCATGATACTATTGACACAACTTGGAAAAAAACCCCAAAGAATTTATCCGAAAATGCGACAAATGCCAGAGATTCGCTCCTATGATCCACCAGCCCACCGAGCAACTACACTCGGTCTTGTCACTGTGGCCGTTCATGAAATAGGGGATAGACATAGCCCCCTGCCAATGGTACCAGGTAAAGCTAAATTAGTATTATTTATGACTGATTATTTTGCAAAATGGGTGAATATGCAGGCCTTTAAAAACATAAGAGAGAAGGAAGTCATCAGCTTCATATGGGATCACATTATGTGCCGATTCAGAATCCCCTCCGAGATAACATGCGATAACGGGAGGTAGTTCATTGGTAACAAGGTGACACAGTTCCTTGAAGACCATAAAATCAATAGAATCCTATCAACGCCTTACCACCCATGTGCAAACGGCCAGGCCGAATCCACGAATAAAACCATCATTCAAAACTTAAAAAAGAAGCTGGAGAACGCCAAAGGGAAGTGGATAGAAACGTTGCCCGAAGTACTGTGGGCATACCAAACGACTTCCAAGTCAAGCATAAGGGAAACACCTTCCTCATTAGTGTACGGAACCGAAGCATTGATACCAGTGGAGGTCGGGGAGCCAAGCGTCAGATTCCAACATGCTACCAAAATCTTCAACAATGAAGCCATAACTACGACCCTTGAACTACTGGATGAAAAACAAGAATCATCGTTGCTCCAAATGGCCGCCCAAAAACAGATAATCGAAGGGTATTATAACAGACGAATGAACCTCCGGTATTTTGGAGTCGGAAACTTGGTCCTAAGGAAAGTCACTCTCAACACACGAAATCCTAGTGAAGGAAAACTAGGGCAGAACTAGGAAGGGCCATATCGCGTCCTCTGAACAGTCGGCAAAGGATCTTATAAGATCGGCACCATGAAGGGTGAAAAACTCCCGAGAACTGGAACATATCGATGCTAAAGTGATATTATTGCTAGGACGTCCGATTGAAACTCCGCGAGTGCCCCTGGGTAAGTGTTGCACTCTTTTCCTTCGACCAGATTTTCTCCCCGAAAGGTTTTTGTTGGCAGGGTTTTTAACGAGGCAACACCTATATTCTACCTAAGGGGAACCCAAAAAATCTCCGAAGCTTCTTTTGCTATCAATCACGAACGCCGAAGGACATCCCTTCAGAAGATCATCCGCTCAGAAGAGCCAACGAATGCCGAACAGGGTCCCAATGGGAATACGATGTATCAGACCAAACAGTCGAATGAACCATGTCCACACAGTGAAGCCCTGATGGAGGGAGAACATGTATTGGTGTCAAATAATCACGGAATGCTTTTTTCCAACATGACTCATGCTCCAAAGAAAACTTAGCGTTTTCGCCAGAACGATTCCTCAATCAAAAAACTTCCCGAATACTCAGAGACTGCCATCAATAATTTGGCACCCACATGATCTCAGGGTCAAAACTCCAATCTAATAATCCCTCAACAAGGCAGCACATAAATTATTAACTATCTCCAAAAAAGAAAGCATCTCAAATACTCGGAGACTGGTGCCAAAGAACTCGACATACGCATGACCTCGGGGTCGGAATCTCCAAAGTCGTAAGCCTCAATGAGGCAATATCGAGCTCACGAGTAATGGTTCTCGAGCCAAAAAAACTCGATGACTTGAATACTATCACCAATCGCCATTCAGCAAAAAACCCAAGGCTGTAAAACCCCGAGTGGGCAGACTCGGTCTTGTAAAACTTAAACAAAGCAATGACACAAACTGTAAAACCTCAAAAGGCATGAAAGTTTTGTAAGACCTTATTATAGGCACAACATCAATCTCGAAGTTCAAGCTATATATCGAATTTGTAAGACCCCTAAAAAGGCATACCCTCGATATAGACGCCTAAACTACTATACTCGGGACCAAAAAATAGCTCCAGCCAACCATAAATGACTACGGTCATATGGATGCACCAGCCAAACTAATACGACTCGGGGCCACCTGATCGTTGCTATAAAATTATAGGCCATTACTTCGAATCTACTTCAAAAAGAACCGATTAAACAGGCTACCCTCAAGAGGCAAAAGAGATTCAATCATGTCAAATCCAAATCATAAGGCTTCGAGCTACTCAGCCTATGGGCCAAACCTTACGAGGTGCTCGAACATCGCCTCAAACGACTAGAAATTGAGTTTCTTCCCGAACTAGCGACAGGTCAGGCAAAAGCATTGCAAAAGTCCTTAATGAGAGGAAAAATAAAGCCTACTTATGCCTAAAGGCAATGCGTAAGAGCCATTGTCGCCAGCCTAACGAGCCTCAGGGTCACACACACGCATAAGGGCAAAGCGTAAGAGTCATTATCGTCAGCTTACATTAAAGATTTCTTCGATCAAAGGTGTAAGAGCCATTGTCGCTCGCCCAATAAAAACGTAACACTTGAGGGTCAACTGAGCTTGAGTCGTAGCCCGACTCGAAGATTAAATCCAAAAGAGTTAAAATGTAAGAGCCACTACCACCGAACCATGAAAACATACAAAGGTTGTGGGACATATGAGCTCGAGTCGAAACCCAACTCGGAGACTTTACCCAAAATAATTGAGCAAATGCGTAAGTGCTCAAATGCCTGTTCACATTAAAAGGTCGTAACAATTGAGCGCATAAGAGCCCCAGGGCCTGCCTAAAGAGCCCCAGATCTGTATCACGAATCTAAGTATTCTTGCCAACTTTGAAGCCAGATCATCCAGCCGAATTTAAGGCAGAAAAGGGAAGGGAGGAAGTAAAGCCACAAAGTTTCCTTTAATACATATGCAAATATGAAAATACAATATACAAAAAAGGAAATGGACATGATCCTAATCCATCAATAGGCCTATACCCTCGATGGCTCCGCCGAGGGTCACACCCCGATAACTACGAGTGCTCCAATGACCCCTTCCCGATGGCGTCTTACTTTTTTGAGGATTCACCCTTATTTTCAGCACCACCTGGACTGCCACCCGGCATACCACTAGAAGTCTGCTTTTGAGGTTCTAACTAAACATGAGTCATAATTCGAGTTGATCTCGAACTAGCCTCCCCATTTGCCCTCTCCACGCGAGCTCTTACAGTGATGACTTCTTCCCCAAGTAAAGATACAAGCACTTCGGCTTTAGCTTTGATCCTAGAAGGTGCAGCTACCAGCCCGGAATGAAGTCCTCTATACTTATCGCTGTCCTCCTCCGCATCCCGGAGCTGACGCCCAATTGAAGTCACCTTCCCCTAGAAGGCGTCCCTCTCAGAAGTTATCTCACCTACGTGCCGTTTAAGCTCGAAAATCTCGGCATCTCTGGCTTGAAGCTCCTCTTTTAGCAAAGCATTTTACTTTTTAAACTGCACAAAGTGGGTACAAGATGCTAAAGCACTAAAAACCAACAAAAACCAGATAATAGTAAATAGAAGATCGATAGACCTACTCGATAAGATAGGCTTTCTCACGCTCACGACGGGTCGCCTCGTCCTGGTATCGGGGGAAAACTTGGCTATAAAGCACCTTGGCCTGAGGCCACAAAAAAAGATAAGTTAAAAAAAAACCAAAGATCGAAGGCAGCCCAGAGCGGCAGATAGGGTTAACAAAAATTACCCTCTCACAAAGTCTACTTATTTCGTCAAAAACAAGTGAAGCATCAACCTCAGGTAATCCCCCGGGAACTATTGGCAGTATTTCGGATGCATCACTACTTCCGACTGGTGCCCCTATATTGGGGTGCTCTTCATGCGGACCATCCTGCATACCCCGAGTCAGTAGAGCCATTCGCTAAGGAGAATCAACGACGACCATGGCATTGGTATGATCCACCCCTTGTCCACCCAGGGCCTCGGGGCTGGGCCCCTCCAAATGTTCTATCAAGAGTACCTTGATTCGAGGAGAATCCTAGCCGCCTGCAAACTCGAGGGTAGTACTTGATACTCCATCCATGGTCTCTACGCCATAGAGCTAAACCACAGTGACATCAACCTCCAGTTTAAAAGCCTACATCTCTATGGCCCAGGGATCGACCAAGTTTAAATGCTCCTCGAGAGCCGCCAGGAAGCTACTCTCCCCGTCACCTTCAACTCGAGGGTTCTCCGCCATTTTCGGAGTCAGAGTTGCCAGGTTGACCTTAGAATTTTCCGCCTTAACCTTTTTGAATTCCGGCAGCTCACCCAATGGATCCCCCTATATTATCTTCCTCTCACCGGGCACCGGGGCGCTCCCCTCAACATGCAAAACTTCCTTCACCAACAAGATTTCCCCTAAACCTATACAAATGCAGAGGTGAAATACAAAAATGTGGGACGGAAAAAATTAACGATTTGAATAAAAGAATGCGGCCGCAGTAGTTTCTGGGGATTACCATGATCCTTGGCCTCCCATCAAGCTAAATCGCACCACACTCGCTCAACATAAAGGTAGATTAAATACAAGTGGCAGACTCAATCCTGGAGATTCGAAACTGCCCAAGGTAGGTCGCTACGACTAAAATGATATGGGAATAAAACTTAGATTCTTGGAGATATATTGCCAAAAAGAAGCAAAGAAAGTCTAGATAGCGCATCTACTTATGCCCCATGTTACACTTCTCAGGAAACAACATCTTTTCCACCTGAATTAGGTCGAAAGTCCTCACTCGGACAAATCGGCTCACCCATCCTCCACTCCCAAGTTCATCGGTGCAGGCGAAGAGAGGCCTTGGGGCTGGATAGTGTAGCTTGATGTCCCCACGGAGGAGACGGGGGCTATACATCTTAATCAGGTGGTTGAGGGTGAAGGGCATATCCCCGAAATCGCAATCTCTTGAGAGGCAGAGACAGAAGTTTTTGCCATTGCTAAAAGATTCCGATAGAAGAAGAAGAATTGTGAAAAGAAAGGAGCGGCAGACCTTTTCTGGGTTTGTAAATGCGATGACTTAAAGAAAATAAGAAATAGGGAAGGGGAGTACTTATAAAGGCTCTGGGTAATAAAGAAGGACAGGAGATAATCAACTGCCATAATCAATACAGAGATTTTTAGGGGGCTACGTACATATCGCGCCTCAGCATCTCGCGACTGATGCTGATTACAAGAATTCGTTTCCTATCACTTCGTTATAAGAAACGCGGAGACTATCCGTGCACGGCACAAATCGAAGGATCCAATTTCTGATCATCGAGGCAGTTTGGAAGATCACCTTGAAGGCTCGAGGTTGCAAAGATGCACTCGAGTCTTCTCCCTCGGAGTCGATCGGCACCAGACCTTAAGAGGATATCGGTCGGGGCTAGAGTAAAATTAGGAGTTCCCAAGAATGTCATAGTTGAGTCTGACAAAGCCTAGCTAGGCTACTCTAAGCCCCACTTAGGGCGTCCTATCCAACCGTCCCATCTCCATACCTTTACAGCTAATGTATGCCTTACCGAATAAGTTTTCCCCCTTTTATATAAAGGGGATTTTACTATTTTATACGGGACTGATGTTGCTCCAAGGACTCTACATGAAATATGATAAACTCTCTCTCTTTTCTATCTTACACACTCTCTTGATACTGTTGCTCCATTTTATTATCTTCATATTTGCTCCACACTCATTGATTATTTACTGCTTATCATTGGCCATAAAGAGCTTCCTTTAATATTATTGCATCTGTTAGCCCTTCCCCGATTCGCCCTGATAGCTCAAGCGCGAGCTCGGGATCCGAACTCGAGGCACCAAATCGACCAGCTCGAGGCCCCGAAAAGCTATCTCCTAGTTCAATTACTGTTTTATTTTAGCTCGCGTCTCACTCCTAAACTTTATATACATAGCATCAAATGCTCCACAACTATCATAAAAATAGATCACGTATTTTTAGAGTCCCATCAACAAATTTAATTATTATTACCATTTTCACGATAAACAAAACCCGATTCGGAGACTGAACCCAAAAGAGTTAATTAAATATGCCTAAGGGCAAAAGAATAAGAGCTCAAACTCCAGCTTATATTAAAAGGCTGTGCCGACCGAAGCGCGTAAGAGCCTACAGGCTAGCCCAATGAGCCCTAGGGCTATACTATGGATCTGAGGATTCCTTTTACACCAAAGACCAATTTATCTGGCCAACAATCAACAAATATCAAGGAAAAAGAAATACATGAAAAACAAAGATAAGAGGCTTCCTTTTTATACATATATGCGAGGGAATACCAGCTTCATTTACAAAGTTATATGACAACACTACATACAAAATCAGGAAAAGAAAGGCCTAATCTACATCCTCCCTTCTGGACTATGGCCTGTCGGCTTGCGTCTGTCCATCCTCAGCATCGGACATAAGGGACTTAGCATCATGTTCATTCGCCTTTTCCTGTTCACCTCTTCCGAGAGGTTAAAACCCCTAACATTGATATCCTCGAGGGTTTCCCTTCGAGATTCACATTGAGTATACTCCAAGCTCCCACTCACACAATCGAGAACCCTAATCAGCTCAGCTTGAGTATCGATAACGTCCTTCAAATAGACCGCCACTTTTTTATTAGTCTTAGTTTGGCTCATTACGACTTCAGCCCAAAAATCCACAACTTTGGCTTTTATCTTTAAAATCTCGGACTCGAGATCCGTAATTCTATCTATTTAGACCAAACGATTCTCGTGAGCTAAGCAGAGTCGAACCTCGAGAGCAAAAGCTTTAGCCAGAGCGCCTTTTTGTGCTATAGTATGAGCGTCCGCCCGAGCCTTTAACTCATCGTACTCAGTTTGTCTTGACCAACTTCACTCCTAAGGTGTTCCAGGTTTTTAGTCTTCTTCTGCAGCTAAAATAAATAAAAGCGTCAGCCTCAGGAATAGAAAAGGGAACATGCGCCTCATCTAGAGCAATAAGTACCTGTTCCTCGAGGTAGGTTTCGTAGTTCAAGCTTCGACTCGCCTCGCACCGCAAGTGCACCACCTCATCTTCTCTCTCATCGCAAAGAAGCCCAAGGGACTTCTCCCCCTTCCACTGCTTTTTGCAGCATGGCCTCATGATGAAGCAACTCGGATTTGAGCTTATCAAAAGCCCAAGAAAGAGAAACTCGATAAGAGAGTAAAAACTGCAATACTATAAAATCAACACGAATGACAAAAAACTCACCTCAAAATAGAGCAGCTGAGCTTCCTCAAAAGTTGAGCACAAATCTACGAGTCCGGTTCCATCTATCCCGAAAGAACCCCACCCGATAGGGACATAATCGCTCAGCGTAAGCGGCTCCTGGTTTCGAACATCCGTCGAAGTGCCTTTGAAGGGGGAAGACATATTCTCGACGAGCCCTCGACATGGCTTCATATTGCTGAAAGCACTGTCACCCTGTGAAAGCCCTTTTTGCTTATTATTATCACTCCGTAGCCCAGTAGCTGGCGATCCTTCTCCCTTTCCAAGAGGGCACGGTCTCCTCCCGAAGGGTTCCCCGATGCCTATAGTGATGGGGTTAGTATGCGTAAAAAGAAAGTGCCTTTAAAGGAGCAAATCACACTACACGTACGATGGTGTTTGGTCTCCCATCTACCCTTAGACAAAACTCACCACTTTCGCTCATTGTAAGTTGAGAAAGCCGCCAGCTTCCGAGCCCAGTCTGTCAGGTCAGGGACCTCGCACAATGTCCATGAAATTGCTACAGAAAGGGAAAGAAAGGCACATTTATGGACCCTATCTATGCCACAAGCAAAACAACGAAGGAACAAGTATACCACTTATGTGTAAAATTCCACTCCTCAAGGAAGGGAAAAAACTCTACAGGGATAATATCAACGGTCCATACTTGGACAAATTGGCTCATCCATTCCCGATCTCTGTCTTTTTCATCATCAACAATGAAAGGTGTGCTGGATCGGTATCGTAAGGTTAGCAGACCTCGATGGTGAAAAGGCCGGTACAACCTGATAAGATGACTGAGCATGAATTCAAGTCCTACTATCTCCGCAAAAAACCTCATCATCAATACTATCTACCAAAATGATGGGTGAATCTGCACCAAGTTGACCCGATATTTCCAATAGAAATCAAGCACAACCCTATCAGGGGGCCTATTGTGAAGGGGTACGAGTATACGTCAAAAAATCCTCAGCATGATCCCTAATGCTCTCTCCCAGGGAAAGTAACAACAGTACTACCTTTTCCCCATCCACAATCTCTCCTCTCTGACTCAAGACGCTCCTCTCCTACTAAGGAAATAAACTTCAAAACATACTCCCAATGACCCCAAATATCTTGGTTCAAAAAGTCTTCAAGGGCGGAACTCCCCTCTCCCGCCAAGCTGACCTTGGTGTGGCATCCATAACTGTGATAAAACTAGAAAATCTAAGCAACTATTATCCGCCTGCCTCAAATGCCAATTAAAAATACTGACCGAAACATTTCTAGCTTTGGGAAAATATGGCAAAAGAATCGCCTAGGTCATTTCATAACCATGTCATACACTTGACACCGCCATACGCTGCTTTGGGGGTCAGAGACTCCCGCATCAACCGAGTCCCAAGATGGCACCCGATCTCGAGGACCACCATATAAAAGAAGATAGGCTTCTGGAAGCCATTGACATCATTACATATCCCGTGATAGTACTCGATCTCGAGGACCACCGTTAGAAAAAAGATAGGCTCTTGGAAGCCATTGGCATCATTACATGTCCCAAGATGGTACCTGATCTCGAGGACCACTGTAAAAAAAAAGATAGGCTTCGGGAAGCCATTGACGTCACTACGAGGCCTGAGATGGTACCCGATCTTGAAGATATCCACAAAGAACAAGATACGCTGTAAGGATCCATTGACATAATCCTAAGCCTCGAGATGGTAATCAATCTCGAGGACCTCTCTCAAAAGAAGATAAGCTCTAAAAGCCTCCTCATATGGGCTTGGCCTTGAGGTACTATCTCAACCCGGGTAAGCCCCCATCCAAGATCTATCTACGACGACTTAAGGCCGTCTACATTAAGTTCAAAGCAAGCTTCCAGGTAGCCCGAGCTTGAGTGAACCCCCGCTCGGGGACTGCTCCCGAGAGCCTAACTACTATCTTTATTCTCAAATTTCCAGGAAAATCACCCCATCGAGGTCTATCGCAAGGTCTAAAAGGCTAAATCTTATGCTAAAAATTTGGAGCCGTACTCTCATTGAACTCGAAGCCAAGGATCCTGATGGTTCGAGTTTGTCAATCCAATCCCGACCTGGTCCAAGGAGTGGCAAAAGTTTCTATGATGAATTGTGTTAATCAATCAAAAGCCAGATAAATACTTACGCCCATACTCGGTATTCATACCGGTTAATAGAATCACACATTCAGATTCTTCCCAAATGCAGATAAAGGGAAATAAAGCACAAATTAGAGACAAATTGACATCTTTTCCATTAATAAACAATGGTTACCAAGCCCACGAGGGGTCCTTACACATGATTACAAAGCCCACAAAGGGTCTTTACAAAAAAACTAAAGAAGAAAATAAGCGTACATACAATGAAAGCCAAGAGTCTAATCTGTTCTCAGGGGTGTATTCTCGGTAGCATTATCTTTGAACACTGCCTCATTAGTAATCATATCTCCGCAAGCCTGATATCGGCCCTCCACCAACAATATCTCAAAGGACGAGGAAAACAAAAGGGATGGAGTGCCACACCAGGCCAGAGTAGGGAGGTGAGCAGTGGAGTAAAGTCCGAATGCCCTCCTAAGCAGCAGTGTAGAGTCCGAATATCTTCCTGAGTGGTAAAAAATCACTATTCCTATCTCATCGCCTTGAGCCAACAACAACAACAATAACAACAACAACCATTCAGTGCGATATCGCTCGATAAAGTAAGCCCTGAAATAAAGGCCATGGCGTTGTTGATGGGAAGGCCTCCATGTAACCTTAAGGTTGTGGGACTCAAACATGGGAGATAATAATGGATGAGGATGAAGAGAAGAAAGGGGTGGAAGGATATTGGAAGACACTTGAATGAGGAAATGGTTCCAGGAAGCTTCCATTTATAGAGGGTGGCAGTGTAACCGGTGGCCCCATTAAAGCCCTTGAAAGACGCATCAACAGGCACAATCAATGCATTTTTTGGGAACCATATCGATGGCGATATTATCACTTTAGAGAATAAGAATCGACAGTACATTGAATGACAATGTTCATCGTGAAAATAGTATCAACAATTAAATTTGTAAAATGGGATTCTAAAAATACGTGATCTATTTTTGTGCTAGTTGTTAGAGCATATGGGGCTAAGAATATGAAGTTTAGCAATAGATTACGAGCTAAAATGAGGCAATAATCAAACTGAGGGGCTTGCTACCCTAGCTTCAGACCAGTCGATGGGTGACCTCGAGGCCAATATCTGGGCTCTATCTCGAGCTATCGGGGATAGTCGGGAATGGGTCAACAGTTAGAGTATAATCAAGTAAAGCTCTTATGGCCAACACTAAGTAATAAATGAAGAACAAGTAAGAAAGTAATAAATACCATGGGTAGCTTTGAGCGAGTAAGTTAGAGAAAAGAGAGAGAGAGAGGTGTTATTGATCTTTTGGAGAACAGTTGGGATGCCCCTTCCATAGCGACAATGACTCCCTTTTTATAAGAGGAGGGGGAGCCCAAACTCAGTACAAGATACGTTAAGTGATAAAGGAGATGGGACTGGGACAACTAATTAGCTTTGTGACATACGAGTGAGCTGATGTTGGGCTTCTCAAAGGGACCTTAATTGACCTCGAATGCATTCTTCCGGAGCTTCTTGCATTCGTTCGGGCTTTGGTTGATGTTGTCCCCAGCTGGGTGTCGACATATCTTGAGGGAATTGACCGGCTCGAGGTCCCGTGCCTCCCAGGTGACCCTTTGAAGCATTTTGTTGATGATAAATTGGTCTTCTGATTTCACCATGTACAGATAAGAAATATTTTTGACACCCTATTTTGCGGGATCCTAAAATGACGTTGTGCTGATGAAGCACCCCTTTTTGCAAGTGCCGATGAGTTTTCACCTTTTTGCTTCTCCAGGATCAGTCAAAACATCATGACTCTTCATTCTTCAAGGTTGTGTCATTGCTATCGATTCAGCTTCTACGAACCCATTGATTGCTACTACTATTACACTTTTTGAGGGCAGCGATGGTGTCGTCAGTTACTTCGCTCTCCCCATATAAATGGGGTTTTTCGTGATCTATTTCTTATTCAAAATTCCTTTATATTCATCATTTCTTGCCATTTTTAGCCTTTGTTGTCTCGTTATATTTGAGGCCTATGGCCTCACAATCTCACGTCGTGTATGCCATGACCCATCTCCTGATTGAAGTTGCGCTGCTGTGATGCTATTGTTGTTGTTGTTGTTGCTATCGTTGCTATTGTTGTTGTCTCCGATAGCTCGGGGTGATGAAGTAATCCCTCCGACAACCTGGGAGATACTCGGATTATACATCACTGCTCAAGAGGGGCTCAAATTATACACTGATGCTTACCCTCTTTCCTCGGCTTAGTGCGTTACATCCTCTTTGGATTCCTAAGGGGTATGGTGACAGTCTCTACTAACTGTTGCCTCCTGAGTCGAGGCAGCGTCTTAAGAATTGGCTTCTAAATAGTAGTTCTGGTGGAGTTTGTAATAGCCAGATTTTTTTCTCAGCCACTTCTTGTCTTCTTCCGTCCTCTCCTTTGTCATTTTACTCTTCTCCCCACCTTCCTCTTCTATATCCTTCCCTTTGAAGATGCCATTCCGGGAGGATTAGGTTGAGGTCCTTGAGGGGATTAGACTTGGAAGATTTTGTCTTTGAGGTCATACGCCTAAAACGAAATGATGGAGATGCCGTATTTTGTGAATAGGCTAGATTCTTAGGCTCTTATTGTAAGCGTATCCTTGAACTTTTCTATTTCTATGTAAGGACCCCCCTGCGGGATTTATAACCATACGTAAGGATCCCCCAAGGGTCGTTGTAAGCAAACATTTTATGAATACAAAGATATTTCCTTAATTCTTGCCTTTCTCACTTGCTGTATTTCTTTTTATCTACGACAACTCTGAATGCACGATCCTATTTGGTTGTCTGTAATACTGACCTCGGTTGTGAGTATTCCTTCCAGCCTTTGGTTGATAGAAAAGGCTTCATGCGGGACCTTTTGTGGTTACTTGGACTGAACCTGAATAAGGTCAATAACCTTGGCTGCCGGGACCCTAACTTCGTGTGAAAGCATGGATAGTGTTTTCGGGGCCCACACTAGCCTTCGAGAAGGAATCTTCCCAGGGACCCGTGGACCGGGGACGGTGGTTGTTTTCTTGCAAGTGGCCTTTAAACAGAGGTTCGCTTGTACTCAGACCATCCTGGACAGCACCCAGAGCCTGTATTGTGTGGGTATTGTTCAAAAATGTTTATTTCTTTCTAGACGATTCTTCCTCGGTGGATACCTTCAAAGTTGCAGGCCAATCTTGTGTTGGTGAAAGAGTTGTTGGCCTTCTAGATCATCGCTGTTCTTTAATGTATGGCATAAGGCTGTTTCCACCATCCCAGAGGGGAAGGAGTTGTGGGCTTCCGAGCTAGGAGACGATGGCAATAGATGGGGTACGCACTCGTAGGGCGATAGAGCTTTTGGTGAGGCTAAATAGGTCCGTGTCTCCGGTGAGAGAGCGTCATCCAAGCCTGCTGTTCATGAAGTTTTTAATCTCAGAGTGGTGGTTCCTCTGAATGATTGTTCTTCATTCGAGGTTGTTCCTTCCCAAGACCGAGGGGCTGGGCCTGTAGGAATGTGCTTCGGCCTTTATAGAAGTCCGCTAGCTTCACTTTACGTCGAGCCTCGACATAGCTCTTCTACATATTGTGTTTTCCCTTTTCTTATCAAGCTTTCCTCCTAAAGGATGTTGATAGGCTCAGGTTTGAGATGTTCCACCATGGGGCTTAGGCTTCGGAGAGCTCCAGATGAGGGCGAGTCCCTTAGGTTCCTTGGTATGGGGAAGGACGTTGAGTTGATGTACTAGCGATATGGAGCGCATCAGAGCTCAACTTATGAGAGCTATTTGGTGGGACAGGCGACCTTTCGTAGTAAGCGTTTCGCTTTTTATAACCTTTGAGGTCGGGTTTTTGCCTATTCTTCAGTTTGAAAAAAAAGGATGAAGGCTTAAGAGAACCTTTGGGGGGTGAAGATGACCAAGTTAGGAATGCTGGGGTGAACTGAGGGCTTATGTGCAGGTTCAAGATTTGGCTCGAGTGGATACGGTCGCGATGTTGGAGTCTGATTTCTCAGAGGTCAGGGCTGAGATAATCGATGCCTGTGCTGAAGCAACATTGAGTTGCCAAGGCAAATCAGAAGATGGCGATCTATATGAAGGATGCCACTGATGGTCACGTTGAGTTAAAATGGGCCCTCGATTATGAGAAGAGGATCAAGGAATATGTCCGTTGCAGATCCCAAAAAGAGGTGCTCGAGAAGATCGGCGTCAAGAACTTCATTCTCTTGGAGGAGTTGGCTCGAGCAAGGGTTGACGAGCGTAGTGCTTGGACCCTACTTGGTGACGTCATAGAGAGCGAATCTAGAGCTAGCAGGTTGTAGCCTTTTAGGATGAAATAACCGATATTTGGACTGAAGCAGCATTGGGTCGGATCAAGGCTGGTGATGAAATAGTGATCCAGCGGAAGGACGCCGCTAATGTCTGTATTGAATCAGAGCGGGTCCTCGATCATGAGAAAAGTATCGAGGGATGCATTTGTTGTGGATCCCAAGGAGAGATGCCTGAAGGGATCAGCGTCGGAGGTTTTGTCCTCTTTGAAGAGTTTGAGTGAAGTTGGGGTTGGCAGGGCATAAGCTTTTGGAGCGGAGCCTAGGTCTCACCATTTCATATTTGCTGTTCGTGGAGCATGTTTGTAGATGAAGGCCGCACCTTTTGCGCTTGCGATATGGAAGGAAATTTGAAGCTTTGTCATCTTTGTATCTCTTTCCGTATTGCATTCGACCAAGCGGGCTGGTTTTGGTGTTCGGTGGGAGCCCGGTGGATCCGGAGCTCACTTAGATAGAACCGAAGGATTTTAAGTGAGATTTTGATGCGAGTAGGCGTTAAGGCCCTTAGCTCTTCCCAGCTGTTTAGGCCTAGTCTCTGAGTCGGGTGCTGGCTCGAGATTATCTAGCTTCCAAACTCCTATTCCTGCATGGGCGGATGGTGACTGTTCTTATTGCTCGCTCTTGGGCGCTCGCATTTCAACCATTTTGGGTCCAGTCTCTAATTTGCATTGTGACTTGAGCTTTAATTTATCCTCAAGTTTATTTGTGCCCAGATATTTTGGCTGGCGATGTTGGCACTTAGGCCGTGGCCGTACCCTTAGGCATGTGTTAACTATTTTGGATCCGGTCTCCAAATTAGGTTACGACTCGAGCTCATTTTAATCTTCAAGTTTTAAATTTTTGAGCTGGCGACAGTGGCTCTTACGCTGTTATATCGTTCAGACCTTTTAGTGTACGGCCCAGAGGCTCGTTTGGCTGGCAACAATGGCTCTTATGATTTTGTCATAGCGCTTTGTAGGATTTATTTTCCTCTCATAAGGTCTTTTTGAAATTATTTTGCCTGACCCGTCGTTGGTTCTAGAAGAACCTCAATTTTAAGTCGTTAGGAGCGATGTTCGAGCACCTCAGAAGGTTCTTAGCTTGTAGGCTGAGTAGCTCGAAGCCTTGTGATTTGGAGCTGACATGGTTAAAGCTCATTTTCCTGTTGAGGGAATCCTGTTTTAACCGGTTCTTTTCCAAGTATATTCTAAGCAATGGCCTGTGATTTTGTTAGAGACAGTCGGGCGTCCCCGTGTCACGTTAATTTGGTTGGAGCAACCATTTTGAATGTAGTCATATGTGTTTGGCTAGAACCATTTTTGATCCCGAGTGATAGTTTAGGTGTCTACACCGAGATATGCCCTTTCAGGATTCTTACAAATGCGACGCATAGCCTAAACTTCGGGATTGAGTTTTATGCCTGTAAAAAAGGTGTTACAAAATTTTCATGCCTATTGAGGTCTTACAGTTTGTCATGCCTATTGAGGTCTTACAAATTGTCATGCCTGTTGAGGTCTTACAAGTTGTCATGCCTGTTGAGGTCTTATAGTTTGCCATGCCTGTTGAGGCCTTACCATTTTTGTTGCTATGTAGAATAGGTATGGTTATACCGAGCCTTCCCGCTAGGTCTTATGACCTCGGGTTTTCTAGTGTACGACTATTGGCGATAATCTCCGATTTATTGAGTTGGTTTAGGCTTGAAGGCCATAATTCGTGAGCTCGGAGTTACCTTGTTGGGGCCTTATAGGCATGTAGTTCCGACCCTGGGGTCGTGAGGGCGCCAAATTGTTGACGCTAAGTCTACAAATATTCAAGGTAACTTTGATGTTGATGATGTTGGGTAATTTCTGCATTTGTCTTGCCAGAAGGCTTTGTGGTTTTGGGGTTTCGATCTGGAGGCCATTTTGAGCGGCGAATTGCTGGTGTCAGTCCTGAGTGTTCGGGACGTTTTTGGTGAGGGAATTGTAATCTTTCTTTGCGAAGGTGTTCTTGAAAAAGATATTCTTTGATTGCTTGGTAAAATAATACATGTATTTGCTGACGTGAGCATGATTCATTGCTTCCCTACAGGGACCCCGTTTGGTGTTTCACAAAACCTTTTCAAGCAGGCAGCTTTCTAGGGGAACGCCCCTCATTGTTCAAAGGTTTCCCGCATGAGGAGTCTTGAGTATTTGAGGAGTTTTCTTTAGGTAGCTCGCAGATGTTGCCTCATTAAAAAACTTGCCGGTAAAACCCTTCTTTTGGGACAAAAACTTGGTCGAAGGAAAATAGTGCATCAGGAGTGTTTTTATAGTCCTGTGGTCTTTAGGCAGTATCAGTGCTATGACAGCTCCATTCGGGTGGCTGCATGAGGGTTAGTTTTGAATTCAAAATGAAAAAGGGAGATGGTCGTACCTTGAAGTGGGATGAGATGGCGATGCCTCGGGATTGACTTGTTATAATTGCCTGAGGCGAAGGTGTGGTATGGACTTCCGCTTGGTATTGTCAAGTTCGATCAAGGGAGAGACCTGATTTGCCCTTAGGCTTATCCGGGGGCAGAGGTAGGAACGTTGGTACCATGTGGTGTATCGCGAAAATTTGCCTTTCTATGTGCTATTCCCCATGGACGGTTTTGATCCCGTCCTTTGTTGGGGATTTTATCATCTGGTGAAAGGTGGATGGCACTGCTCTTATGCAATGTATCCATGGTTGCCAGAATAAGGCATTATACCTCATGTCTCCCTTGATAACATGGAATTTGGTGTCTTGAGTCATGCCCACCATGGTGATCGGGAGGGTGATTTCTCCTTTCGTTGCGCTTGCCATGATGAGTCCATTGAGGACCTGAGTGGCGGGCACAATTTGGTCGAGCAATCCGAGCTGTTCTATTACCCTCGACCTGACAATATTGGTCGAGCTACCTGGATCCATGAGTACACATTTTATCTGAAAAGAATTTATAAAGAAGGAAATTACCAGGGCGTCATTGTGGGGTTGAGACAGGGTCTCGGTGTCTTCTTCACTGAACGTGAGGATGTTTTTGGGAATATATCCCCGAGTCCGCTTTTCTCTAATGATGGATATTTTTGTTCTTCTCAATATGGGTTCCTGCGGAGCATGGCCCCCCTTCCCCCACGATCATGTGGATGATGTGTTGGGGCTCATTTGCCTCGCTCTTCTTGGTTGTCTCCCTTTCTCATAACTGATTTTTGGCTCGATTACTAAGAAACTCTTGGAGATGCCCTTTATTAAGCACCCGAGCTACCTCTTCTCATAGTTGATGACAATCCTCGATCTTGTGGCGGTGCGTGTTGTGAATCTTGCATACTAAGTTGTAATTCCTTTGAGAAGGATCTGACTGTATCGGTTTGGGCCATTTGATGTCTCTGATCTTACGAATAGCAAACACGTTGTCTGACATATCAACGTTGAAGTTGTATTTCGACAGGTAGGGTGCACCTGTTGGTACTGTGTTTCGATCAATCCTGGATCTATTTATGAGCCCTCGAGCATCCTGTCTTCGATTTACCCTCCGATCATTGAGGGGTAGGTTATGCCTCAGGGCGTTCCTCCTCTCCTCGAGGTATGGTTGATAACTTTCTTTGTTTGGCTTTGGTTCCTTCGTCAGGAGTCTGTTTGGGTATACTGAGCCTGAAGGGGCTCCCAACTGGTCATCTTCAGCTCTGATCTTCGACTGGTACCTATTGTAGACGTTCGATCAAGTAACGACCGGATAATCGATTAGGTTCTGTTTCAACTGCTTCGAAGCCATCGTGCTTCATTCATTCAGGCCTTGGGTGAAGGCCTATACTGCCCAATTAGCAGAGACTGGCGGTAGCTCCATCCGTTCCATCTGAAAGCGGGACACAAATTCCTACAATATCTCGTTCTCGCTCCGGCATGTGCCTTTATGAAGAAGTCCGCTAGCATGGAGAATGAGTCTATGGAATTGGGAGCCAGGTTGTGGTACCACATCATGGCCCCCTTCGAGAGTGTTTCTCCGAATTTTCTCAGCAACACGGACTCGATTTCTTCATTCTTTATATCGTTGCCTTTTACTGCGCAGCTGTAAGAGGTAATGTGTTCATTAAGGTCAGTGGTACTATTGTATTTAGGGAGTTATGGCATTCTAAATTTCTTTGGAATGGGCTTCGGGGTCGCTTCCTCAGGGAATAGTCTTTGTATGAATTACTTTGAATCCACGCTCTTGAGGATCGGGGGTGTACCCGAGATCTGATCTACCCTAGAGTTGTAGGTTTTGACCTTTTTATCGTTGGCCGCTATTATTTTCTCACTCAATTCGATCCTTTTGGTGAGGTCCTCAAGCATCTTTATTATGGCATGGTCGGCTACTGATCCGTTATTTCTTGATCTCTCGGGTACTTGTTCGGCCGGGGGAATCGTCTCCGGTGCCGATGTGCTGGGAGTCTTCAGATGGCTTTGTAATTGAGTGATGGCCAATTGTTGTGCCTGCAACATTTAAAAAATAACGTGAAGAATAACTTCCATTTCTTCCCATGCTGGGTTTCTTTGGGCTTCCTGTCGGTTGCTCTGTCATATGTTCCTGTCGATGGGTGAGGTTTTGTCGACCTGTTGCGCGTCCTGTGAATCCACGTTTGCTAGAATTGGTCCAGGCGCGTCATTGGGATTCTGTGGTTGCGTTCCGGCAGCCGGGACAACCACACCGTTTTCCCTGTGGTTTTCGAGGTTATCATTCTCAACTTTGTTTATCGACAGACATTTTAACCTGAAGTCAAGAGATCTTGGACAACAAAAGTGTGTAAGATAACTTGCATTTTTGTAGTGGAACCAACAAGAAAAATAATTGCTATTATTTTTAGCCCCACGGTGGGCGCCAAACTGTTTACCGTAAAAATGGTAAAAATAATTAAATTTGTAAAATGGGATTATGAAAATACGTGATCTATTTTTATGCTAGTTGTTAGAGTATATGGTACTAAGAATATGAAGTTTAGTGATAGATTACGAACTAAAACGAGGCAATAATCAAACCGAGGGGCTTGCTGCCCTGGCTTCGGACTGGTCGATGGGTGACCTCAAGGCCAATATCTAGGCTCGATCTCGAGGTATCGGGGTTAGTCGAGAATGGGGAAATAGTTATAGTATAATCAATCAAAGCTATTTATGGCCAACACTAAGCAATAAATGAAGAACAAGTAAGAATGAAATGAATGCCAAGGGTAACTTTGAGCGAGTAAGTTAGAGAAAGGAGAGAGAGAGAGAGAGAGAGAGAGATGTCATTGATCTTATGGAGAACAGTTGGGATGCCCTCTTCAGAGCGGCAATGAATCCCTTTTTATAATGGGAGGGGGAGACCAAACTCAGTACAAGATACGTTAAGTGATAAAGGAAATGGGACTGGGAGAGCTAATTAGCTTCATGACATATGCATGGGCCGATGTCGAGCTGGTCAAAAGGACCTTAAATGACCCAGATGCATTCTTCGGGCGTATGTTGCTTTCGTCTAGCTTCGGTAGATGTTGTCCTTGGCTGGGTGTCAACAGATCTTTAGGAAAGTGACCGGCTCGAGGTCCCGGGCGTCCCAGGTTACCTTTTAAAGCATTTTGTTGATGAGAAATTGGTTTTCCACTTTCACCATTTACAGACACTAAAAAGATGAGCCGAAGGGATGCCTCAGTTATCAAAAAGGCTTATGTCATAAGTATGACATCATCACAGAAAGTTTGAAGAGATGGATATCAAATTTGTTTCTTATCATTCCACTCTAAGAAACGCAGGGGCTATCTGTATGCGGTAAAATTGAACGGTCCAATTTTCGGCTATTGTACTGCCTCATAAACAAGCTATCCAAAGGCTCGAGACTACGATCGAGACAACTCACCATTAGAGGCAAAACAGTGAGGTTTGTGACTAAGCGGACTAATGAAATACTCGGGATTCCTAACCATCTACTTGAGCCAGTGCGAGAAAAGGATCATTGCGACAATAGAGAATGGCTTGTTTCTAAACTCTATCCTACAATCATGAGAGCAAAATGGGCCAACAAGAAAAAGGGTTTGAAGTCAATCAACTTCACAGCTGAATCCAAAATGTGGCTCTACATCCTCTACAACATGGTGTCACTGTGAGCACATAATTTTTGCCCTATATGAATTACTCCCATAAATATAAGAAAATAATTTTTTCCAATATTTGCAATTTTATAGGATTTTTCGTAGAATTTTATTAATTATTTGCATTATTAAGCATATCTAATTTCCATTAAAAAAATAAAAAAAACAAAAATACCATGCATTGCATTTAGATTTTTTTCCACATTTTAGGATTAAGAAATTAGTAAGTTGCTTTATTAAAAATGAAAATCACAAAAATGGCTTATTTTTATATTCTTAGCTTTAAATTTTGGGTTATTAAGTTTTCTCTTTTAAAATAGGATCATTTAATTTTTATAAATATTATGGTTAGATAATTAGCTTAATTTTACAATTTAAATTAATTTAGGAATTTAATTTAGGTTTTTCATTAATAAAAGAAAGAAAAGAAGACAAAAAGAAAAGAAAATTGAAAAGCTTGGTCTTAAATTCGAGATTGGGCCATGTAATGAGTGAGCCCAAATCTTTCAATAGCCCTTCTTCACTTAAACTACCCCATCTCCTTACCCAGCCAAACCGGGTCGACCCGACCCGAGCCAACACCAAACAATCCTAACCCTACAAAACTTAGACTCCTAATAAACAAATGGAAAAAATACACAAAAAGAAGAGATGAGGGATTTTAGTTGCGCCACAATACACAAAAATACACGACCCCTCCCAGTCCTTCATCTTCTTCATCAACTTGTAGGCGACCTTCATCTCCAATTCCTACAACAACACCACAGTAACCTTTCAGCATCTTAACAAAACAAATGATCCCACCCTAAACGACCCCCCATTATTCTTCTTCAATGAAGAACTAACCTAGATATACCTAAGGCTAAGAGATGAAGCAATGCCGATAATAGTACAGAGGAGCTGCTCGTTCTCCTTCTCCACATGCACCACCCTTCATCGAAAGCCGCTGGCCAGAACTCCTCCAATTTACTCCAGTCGTCGCTCCTCACTGCTCACACACATACACACCAACATAAGCTTTTATTTTATTCGCGTTTCAGTTTCCTTGTCTTCAATCAATTGAAAATCGAGGTTGGGATGCTTAAAGTTTCTAACAGCATGGTTTACATCTTATTCCGTCGAGGTTCGAGTATCGTCCGACGAGATTCCACCTCATCGAGGTCCTGAACTATTTTTCTTATTTGCTCTTGGATTACATACTGGAAAGCTCATCATTTGATTCAAGGTTTTCTTCTTTCCTCTGTTTCAGTTTGTTCCTTTTATGTGATGATTCGATGCTTCAGTTGTGATATAAGTTTAATGTGAATTTTTGAGTTTATGTTTGGTTGATCTTTTGCATCTGATCCTCTGTAGTTTGAACTGATCCGTGAAGTGCTGCTCTCTTTCTGATGAGTATTATGTGATGAAATATTGGTTCTTTTTATCTTTGGTTTATGTTTATGAATAGTTTGTCTATTGTATTTTGTGTTAAGATGTAGAGATTTTTCCTTTAATTTTTGGTGGGTTATAACTTATAAGAAGTAAAGTCAGCTTTATTCATGTGAATCAACGTGCAGAATAAAACTCTTGTTCAATGAATATAAACAAAGAGTGGAATTGGACGAACAAAACTTGAACTTAGGGTGATTTGCAGTTCTTATGTTTAAAGGACATTTCTATTAGAGCCAGAAATTTTAGCGTATTATTGGGTCAAACTTGGGGCAAGAATGCATAAGTTTCGTTGTTATAGTTATGAGTACGGTTCCCATGACGTAGTTGTAATACTTAATCCCTAATTAGTTAAATATGAATATCCGTAGTTTATTTAGTTGAGTGCTTTTCCTTTAAAATTTGAGCCGTGCCATTTAGCAAATTTTCATGGCCCTCCCAAAGTTGCACACGCGTAGTTGCTTTAGGCGCGTTATTTTAATAATTTACCTTCCTAAATTCGGGTGCACATTTATGTGACCCAAATCCAAATCCCAACAATGTTAGATAAAATATGTCGAGGATCGCAGGTGCATTTATGTGATGCGGTTCAAGACATATTTTAAATAACGTTGAAATCTTCCTAAAAAAGAAAATTTTTAAATAAAAGCGGTTATAAAGTTAAAATTCACATAGGCTAAAACATGTACTAAAATCAGATAATAGGCCAATTATAACAGTTGAGCGACCATGCTAGAACCACGAAACCCGGGAATGCCTAACACCTTCTCCCGGGTTAACAGAATTCCTTACCCAAATTTTTAGTTCGCGGACTGTAAAACAGAGTCAATCTTTTCCTCGATTCGGGATTTTAACCGATGACTTGGGACACCATGAATTATCCTAGGTGGTGACTCTGAATTCTTAAATAAGTAATTCCGTTTCGAATGTCCTTTAATTGGAAAAACTCCCTTATTATACCCTTGCGGGGATGTAGTGAAAAAGGAGGTCTGACAACTCTAGCGACTCTGCTGGGGACCAGGACCCAGAATCTCTGGTTCAGGGTTCAGAATTCAAGCTTATATGAATTGTTATATTTTGGCTTTATCTTTTATCTGACTTTATTACATATTTGGGCCGAATGTGCTAAATGATGCTTTTACCGCTTTGATATTATCTGAACTGTATATAAACTGTTACGAAACCCTTCTCTTCTCATCTTCGGGGATGTGCTAGCAGGTCGAGACTCCCTATTCTGTTAGTGTCATACCTTGAAATAAGAAAGAGGCTCAAACAAGTTACTAAGCCGGATGGCCTTTTGGTTCCTGGTACGTATCCCCATCCTCGGCTCGAGTTGTCCGCTCGGGTACACAAGTCTAGAACAAATGCCCAGGTTTTGAACCTAGAATAACTCAGCCTTATGCTGAATCCCTAGTAGGAACGTTTGTTTGCATTATGTGCACTTGACTTAGGGGACTCAACACAAGGGTTGAGTCCATCTAGGACAGGTGTACCCAAAATAACAGACCATCTTGATGCATCCTTTGTGCTACATGTTGCATTTATTCAAGGGTAAAAGGATCATTTGGTGGACCAATGATAGCTGAGGGCAAATGAAAAAATGAAAAAAAAAGAGAGGGTGAAGTGTGAAGATAAAGCGAGTAGGGCTCAATTATGTTTTCTGTCACATTTTTGTTAAGGAAAAAAAAAGCTAGAAAAAAAAAAGATTTTGCACTTTTTATCATTTTTCAAAAATCAAAAATTTTAAAAAAAAGGGAAAAGAAAATCCAAAAAACAATTTGCATGTTTGATCATTTTCAAGGAAAAGACAAAAAATATGTTTTCTCTAAGATAGTTGGTTTTTTTTTTAATTTTCGCCGTATCCAATCTGACTGAACTATGCATACCCGATTCTCATCTTTCGGGGCGTGATACATAGGCAACCCACATAGGGTTCAGTCTTCCTAGTAAATCTTAGGTTCTTGGCTTTGCGGGGTCTTAAGCCAAATTTTGCACTTCTAGCCTCCTTTTGGCCATATAAGTCATTTTGTAAAATAGCCTCAACCATGTCTTGCATGTGTCTAGCAGGTAATTTTATTGTCTCACATAGTGTTGGTTTAAGTTTTCTCATACAAGTGTGGATTTACTTACCGGAGTTTGAGCATGACTGACACCCCGGGACCATCTAGGCAGGATCACTCATTCAGAAGTTGTTTAAGAAGATTTGTTATTTTTAATTTTTATGTTTTGAATTTATTTTCTTTTTATGTCGTCATTTATCTTTAAGTTTTGTATAGTAATATCGAGTTTTTTTAATGATTATTGTACTTTCTATTTTGCATTTGAAAAGGTGTGTAATAAATAAAAAAACCAAAAAAAAGAAGAGATTTTGCGTTTTATATTTCCGTTAGAAGTTTTCTTTAGAAATGAAAAAAGTAAATTGTTTTGAGGTGGTTTTTCTTAGGAAATTAATATCTAGAACTCAAAAAAAATTGCTTTTATATTTCCTTTAGGATTATAGGACTAAAAATTCAAAAAAAATATGATTTCTCTTTACGAGTTTCTTTAATATATTAATTCCAAAAGCCAAAAAGATTTTCGTTTGAGGTTCCTCTTTGGAAAATTTATGAAAATATTTTAAAAAATTCTTTTTATTTTTACTAGAACTTTGAGACATTGTAGATCGAGGGAAAAAAAATAACATACTTTTTCTTTGGTTTATTTTCAGAGTTTCTCCCTTAGGTAATTAAAAATTTAAAATCTAAAAATATTTTTTATGTTGTTCATTTCCTGTTTCGAAATCTTTCCTCAGGATATCAAACGAAAATTCAAAATAGTTTTTCTTTGGTTTATTTTTTAGATTTCCTTCCTAAAAAAAGTCAAAAATATTTTTCTCTTCTAGGATTTTGCATTAATAGAGTATTTGGTCCAAAAAAAAATCCGCTAAGCTTGAGTTTGGAATAGGTTATAGAACATTAAGTCTAGAAAATTAAAAAAAAAGGATTTGTTTTTTTATTTCTCTTTTCTCATCAGAGTAGTCATTAAGTAAAAAAAAAAAGAGGAGAATGTCAGTTTATTTACTTTATTCCCGTTCTTCCAGAACTACGCAAAGATCTGATTCATGCGGCGTCATAATACATAGGCAACCTACATAGGGTTTGATCGAATTATTTTTTATTATTAAAAGAAAAAAGAAAAAAGAGAAAAAAAAGAAAACAAAAAGAAAAGAAAAAAAAGGGTGAAATTATGGGACGTAAGAAATGAGAGGACAGAAAGGAGTGATAATTAGAAAAAAGAGGCAGGAAAATGATCAGGCAAGTGCTAGAAAAGCAAAGGAAAGAGAGGATTGAAAGGAACAAATTGGGATGATGCCAACTGACCTTCGTACCCTCGAAGTCATTTTAGAACCGATAACTGTGGCTAGGTGCATTACATTAAATGTGATATTTTTAGTTGTTAAATGCCCTAACGATAATATGATGACTTCATTTTGTTCTCCTCATTATAGCAGAAGGGTGGTTGGTTTGTGATTCTTAAGGTAAGTCGTCCATACAATACAAGGTCAAAGGGCAAGGTAGCGATGGCTAGCAATAACTTTGGCACAAGAGTTGTTGACCCGTCATGGGAGTTTGTGGAGTCGGAGTCTAAATCGAAAGAGGAGCTCCAAAGGGTGAAACAGCAGATGGCAGAAATCTATTAGTCTTGGATCAGAGGACATCCTCCACCTTCATTCCCCACTAACTACACTGAAAACCCTGCAACTATCTCGCTACTATCACAAATACAGATTCCCACTGCTACTGATATCTACCCACAACCTTTTCACACTCTACCGGCCAAAATCACCTCATATATCGCTCCTTTGGCCACCCATGCTATTGCAGATCCTCCACCAACTATTTTTCCTCGATCCTCTGACGAGACTGTGTTCAAAGACCCCGATGCCCAACACTATGCTCCAGAACCAACTTTCAAAGTCTCGAATCCATACTCTCGCCCTCCTCATTTTTAGTCTCCTAGTGAAACTGAAAAGCGTGGTAAGACAGTGGATCAAGATGAGATATCCAGGAAGGTGAAAATCTTAGAGTAGTCTTTAATAAACATGCAAGGGATAGGGAGCCAGATGAGCGTGACTTACAAAGACTTGTGCTGGTTTCCTGACGTCCAACTGCCTGCTGGGTTTAAAATGCCAAAGTTTGATTTATATGATGGCCACGGAGATCTCGTGGCTCATTTGAGAGGTTACTGCAGTAGGATGAGAGGCGCTGGGGGGAACAACAAATTATTGATGGTGTATTTTAGTCAGAGTCTGAGTGGGTCAGCTTTAGAGTGGTACACCCGCCAAGATGCTAACAGGTGGTACACGTGAGACGATATGGCTCAGTCCTTTGCCATGCACTTTCCGTATAATATAGAAATTGTCCCAGATAATAGGTCCCTCGCCAAGATGGAAAAGAAGACTAATGAAAGCTTTAGGGAATACGGGCTCAGATGGAGAGAGCAAGCTGCCAGAGTCAATCCTCTAATGGAAGAAAAAGAGATGGTCGACTACTTTCTTCAAGCTCAAGAACCAACTTACTTTGTGCATTTGATCATGGCTGTGGGTAGGCCTTTTAATGATGTAATAAAAATGGGAGAAATGGTAGAAGAGGGGCCGAAGTCTAGCAAGATCATGAGTTATTCTGCTTTAAAAGTCACAACATAAGCAATTCAGAAGGACACAGGAAACTTGCGGGGTCGGAAGGAACACGATGATGTTGCCATGGTTGTTTCAGAGTCACGACATGGATCAGAGGGTCCGCCTCACCAATATACCCAGCCTCAACTCGAATCCCAAACCTATCCCCAAGCTCCACATAATCCACCTCAGTATTATCCTCCAAACAATGTCCGGTCATATGTCCAACCACCACGTCACTCCCTATGGCGAGCACCAGCACCGAATAATGCATTCTTGCCTTCACAGCATTTTCGAGCACCCAGCAACCCTAGAAAATAGAGGCAAGGAAGAGAACAAAGGCAGAGAAATAGTTTCACGCCAATTGGGGAGTCCTACACAAGCTTGTTTGAAAAGTTAAAGCATTCTGGCTTGATTGAGCCGCTCCTCAGCTATAGTCCAGACCCATATTCAAAAGGCTTTGATCCTACTGTATGCTGCATGTACCACTCTAATGTACACGGGAATAGAATTGAAGATTGTCGTTCTTTGAAAAAGGAAATAGAAAGAATGATTCAAGAAGGGGTAATTGTGATCAATCACAGCGACAGGGAGCACGCGAATCCTCTCGGGAACTTGTTGACTGAAGTTGATGATATTGAAGTTGGTAATGGTCTTTGCAATATTGATCGGAACTCAGTGGCTAAGATGTCGTGCTTGGTAATTGGAAAGACGCTCCATTTCTTGGTCAGCCGGAGAGGAGTTTTGGTGGTTTATTTTGTTGTCATTTCTGTTATCCGGGTTATTTTTAGGGTTGTAATCTGGATATTGTCTTGTGACTCCAACCCTCCTATCCTTTTGTCATCCCCAGTTTGTTTAGTCATAGTAGCTCGTTTAGTGTTGTCTAGGTTTATTCCAAGGTGGTAACCCCAGTTTAGTTCGCTTGTTTTGTTGTTCAAACCCTTTCACCATCTGTCTAATGCAATTTTTTGTTTTCCGTTATTTCTAGTCATTTTTGTTTAGTTCTCTTTTCCTTTTATAGTTCTTTTCTGTTGACTCTAGTGACATGACATGCATGCGTAATTCTCAGCCTGGTCTTTAAAAGTTAGTTTAGTCATGAAGTAATGAAACAATTTTGAAGATGATCGGGATATTTGAGGGAAAAAAGTAAAGAAATTTTGAGATCACTTCAAGCCTGAATTGTGTGAAACTGGGGCAGATAGAACATAAAGAAACACTATTGAAACGCATCCTGCCGCATCAGGTTAAATCTAAAGGCAAGTTTGCCCCTAATTGGCAGGGGTCGTTCGTGGTACCGAGAGTGTTGTCCAATGGTGCTTTGTATTTAACAAGTGTAGAAGGCAAATATGTGAATATGGCTATCGATTCTGATGCAGTCAAAAGATATTATGTATGATTTCTTTGGTTTGTTTAATTGTGTTGTTTGTATTTGGCATGCTTTGAAGATTGGAATGACGAAGGCATTTTATTCTGCTATCTAAACACTTATATCCTTTGTTACCCCTTTGAGACTTATTTATTTTCTTTTATATCCCTCTTTTGGAACCAGAAGCAGAGCTTAGAAATACAGATACAGAAAAAAAAGAAAAAGGAAAAAAGAAAAAAAGAGAAAGAAAAATGGGAAAATAGTAAAAAAAAAAGAAAAAAAGAAAAGAAAAAAGATAGAAAAAAGATAGAAAAGTACCGAAAAATAAAGCAATTCCTATGTCATGAACAACGTTTGACCTGATTCCTTCTAAGGATACGTAGGCAGTCTCACGGTTCGGTCCCATCAAAATAAAAATTCAAAAGTCCCCAAGCAAAGATACTGGGGCAAAAGTGTGGTTATGCAAAATATCTAAATCCAAAAGTTGTAAGTTTGAACCCATTCAAGTTGTTTTGAGCCTTCATGATACACTTTATTTCTAACCCTATCTAAAAGGCCACATTCCGGTCCAAAGAAAGACCTTTCGACCAGTCTTTGAGAGATGCCAAGTCGAGTAAGTAGAGGTGATTCATATCAGGGGCAACACTCTGTTCTGAACAAGGAAAATAAAAACGAGAGTCTTATAGGTGAAAAACTTCGCAAGCACCATAAGGCGATGGTAAGTTGAGTGAAAGAACAAAATGAGAGAGGCTTGATGGTGAAAACCCTTCGGGCACTACAAGTCGAATAAGGATCATGAATCAGATTCGATAATCAGAGCATTGAAGCCTAGTTTCATGGTTTAGGGGTATAACAAGGGTTGAACATCAGACTTGCTTGACAGAATAGGCCACCGGTGCATGTCATGGTCATTAGAGTTGGTATCCATATCTGATAGGTTTCTACTTTGTAGTTTTCTTGTTAGGAGTCATCTCTTTCCATTGTCCTTTAGTCTGTTCCTTTTGTCTTGTTTACTTCCTCTTCTGAGTCTGTTTGGTCAGAACAAGTGATAAATGACTTCAAAATTTGCCACCAGCTTTCCAATTGCACAAAATGGGATCTGGTTAGCACATCAAAGCTTCATAAGTTTGGAAAGAACAATAAGCGCACTGAGCTGGTAACAATAAACATGCTTTGGGATTCGTGTGAAATACAAAGGCTTGGTATATATCAATTTATGGACAATGCAACAGAAGGAGGGCTAGGGTGAACGGATCAAAGGTATTTTCTGTGATAAGATTGACAAAAAGCGTGGTAAACAGTAACAAGTAAGATCTTCCAAGAAAAAATCAAAGTTATAACGGCTAGCGATGGAGCAACAGACCTCAAGGCCAGGGCCAGTGGTTTAAGTTAAGAAAAGAATAGCATACGCACTGAGTGGGTAGAAATTGATGTGCTTTTGGATTCATGTGAAACACAAAGGATTGGTAAATGTCAGTTCATGAGCAATGCAACAAATAGAGGGTCGGGTCTGAACGGAGAAGAGGTACTTTCTGTGATAAGGGTGACAGAGAAATTGGTTAGTCAACAAGCAAGCAATGTCTTTCAAGGTGAAATAAAATTTATAATGGCAAGTGGTGGAGCAATCACCGCAAAGTCAAGGCCACAAACCAACCACCAGGTTTAAACTCATAAGTTTTCTTTGTCTGAAGAAGGGACATAAGCTATGTTCATATCAAAGCTTGGAACTTGAAATTTTTAGGTGTAATGCCAAATTCTGCTTATGCAGAGGCTATTGAGAAGATCACACATTACCCCTAGGAGACGCATTTACTAGTTTAGGTCTTTCAAGTTATATTTTTCTCTAGGAGTCACACTTCCTAAATCGAGATTCCACCCCTAGGAGACGCACTTCTTAGTCTAAGTGTTTCAAGTTAAACCTGTAGGAGACGCACTTCCTAAATTGATAGTTCATTCATAGGAGACGCACTTCCTAAATTGATAGTTCATTCATAGGAGACGCACTTCCTAGTTTGAGTCATTGAAGTTTCACTCATAGGAGACGCACTTCCTAAATTAAGAGTTCATTCATAGGAGACACACTTCCTAGTTTGAGTCAGTGAAGTTTCACCCATAGGAGACACACTTCCTAAATTGAGAGTTCATTCATAGGAGACACACTTCCTAGTTTGAGTCATTGAAGTTTCACCCTTAGGAGACACACTTTTTAGTCTGGGTCTTTCATGATACACTTGTAAGAGACGCACTTCTAAATTGAGAGTTCATTCATAGGAGACGCACTTCCTAGTTTGAGTCATTGAAGTTTCACCCCTAGGAGACACACTTCTTAGTCTGTGTCTTTCAGAATACACCTGTAGGAGACACACTTCCTAAATTGAGATTTTACCCCTAGGAGACGCACTTCTTAGTCTGGGTCTTTCAGAATACACCTGTAGGAGATGCACTTCCTAAATTGAGATTTCACCCCTAGGAGACGCACTTCTTAGTCTGGGTCATTGAAGTTTTACCTGTAGGAGATTCACTTCCTAATCAAAGCCTTTCAAGTTATTCTTTTAAGAGACACACTTCCTAAATTAAGAGTTCATTCATATGAGATGCACTTCCTAGTTTTAGTCACTGATGTTTTCACCCATAGGATATGCACTTCCTAGCCTTGGTCATTTAGATTCATCCCTATGAGGCACACTTCCTAGTTTGGTTCATTCAGGTTTTATTTTAGCAGACACATTTGTTAGTCAAAGTTTCTTGGTTTTACTCGTAGGAGACGCACATCCTAGTCTAGTCTTTAGTTTACTCTCATTATTCCATCAGTAGTATAAGTACAATTTTGCTAACAACTCATAAATCTTCCTGGGGCAAACTGGGGCAGAAAATTTCGTTTGTTTTTTTGTTTTGATTGCAGGAACCCACCTGGAAAATAGGGGAACACATAAATCTTCAGCAATCAGGCACCCACCTGGAAAATAGGGGAACACAGAAAGCTTCAGCAATCAGGCGCCCACCTGGAGAACAAGGGAAGACAGTTCAAGTTTTAAGGGAAGATAGCATAGATTTCAAGGGAAAGCAGCAAGGTTCAAAGGAAGACAATTTGAATATTGGCAATCAGGTGCCTACCTGGAGATAAAGGAATTCACTTCAGAATGCAATGCAAGTCAGTAACAAAAGAAGCTCATGGCAAGAATGTGAGTCAATAGTCCGAGGTGATCAGCAGAAGATAGTCACAATCCAGAATAAAAAATAGGCAAGAAGTGAATCCAAATGCAGAAGTTGATGAAAGATGTGAGCTTCTCAAGACATGACTAATGTCACAAGCATGGTGTGGTCTCCGGATTTGGTCTGAAAAGCTGAAGAAGAATGAACTAGCACCTGCAACTAGCAAGCGTCAATGTTCAAATCCAAAGTTTGCACGAAGAACCATTCAAGACTCAAGATCAAGCTTCAGAAGTCTTATAGATAGGAATCTTGTAACTCATAATTGACAGGCTTAGTTATTCTTTTTCATTTCTTTTGATTTTGATGTAATAACAGGACTGCGGACCGGAACTTCGACAGAATGGCACCTTGACCGGCTCTCCACCTCGGTATACTCCATCATCTTACTCACTTTTGAACTACACAGACCTGATTCCTTTATAGCCAAGGATATATAGGCAACCTCGGAAGCAAAGTTCGGTCAAATCTTTCAAAAACGCTTCCCACGGAATATTCAAGCGGGCAAAAATCGCTCGTATCTGCTCACTTTATCTTTGCACGAAAACTCTTCGTGTTTCCGAGCAAAGAGGGGTAGCTGCGAGCACGTGATTTTTTACCTATATGAATTACTCCCATAAATATAAGAAAATATTTTTTTCCAATTTTTGCAATTTTATAGGATTTTTCGTAGAATTTTATTAATTATTTCTATTATTGTGCATATTTAATTTCCATTAAAAAAATTAAAAAAATATCAAAAATACCGTGCATTACATTTAGATTTTTGTTCATATTTTAGGATTAAGTAATTAGTTAGTTGCTTTATTAAAAATAAAAAAAAATGGCTCATTTTTACATTCTTAGCTTTAAATTTTGGGTTATTAAGTTTTCTCATTTAAAATAGGATCAGTAAATTTTTATAAATATTATGTTAGATAATTAGTTTAATTTTATAATTTGAATTAATTTAGAAATTTAATTTAGGTTTTTAATTAATTAAAGAAAGAAAAGAAGACAAAAAGAAAAGAAAATTGAAAAGCTTGGTCTTAAATTCGAGATTGGGTCATGTAATGAGTGAGCCCAAATCTTTCAATACCCCTTCTTCACTTAAACTAGCGCATCTCCTTACCTAGCCAAACCAGGTCGAACCCGACTCGACCCAACACCCAACAATCCTAACCCTACAAAACCTAGATTTCTAATATACAAATGAAACACAAAAAGAAGAGACAGAGGGATTTTAGCTACGCCGCAATACACAAAAATACACAACCCCTCCCAATCCTTTATCTTCTTCATCAACCTGTAGGCGACCTTCATCTCCAATTCCAACAACACACCGCAGCAGCCTTTCAGCAGCTCAACAAAATAAATGATCCCACCCTAAATGACCCCCCCATTATTCTTATTCAATGAAGAGCTAACCGAGAGATCCCTAAGGCTAAGAGATGAAGCAGTGCCGATAATAGTACAAAGGAGCTGCTCGATCTCCTTCTCCACACGCACCACCCTTCATTGAAAGCCGCTGGCCAGGACTCCTCCAATCTACTCAGTCGCCGCTCCTCACTACTCACACACGTACACACCAACAGAAGCTTTTGTTTTAGTCGCGTTTCAGTTTCCTTGTCTTCGATCAATTGAAAATCGAAGTTGGGATGCTTAAAGATTCGGAAAACATGGTCTACATCTTATTCTGTCGAGGTTAGAGTATCGTCCGATGAGATTCTGCCTCATCGAGGTCCTTAATTGTTTTTCTTATTTGCTCTTGGATTACCTACTGGAAAGCTCATAATTTTATTCAAGGTTTTCTTCTTTCCTCTGTTTCACTTCATTCCTCTTATGTGATGATTCGATGCTTCAACTGTGATATCGGTTTAATGTGAATTTGTGAATTTATGTTTGGTTGATCTTTGCATCTGATCCTCTGTAGTTTGAACTGATCCGTGAAGTGCTGCTCTCTTTCTAATGAGTATTATGTGATGAAATATTGGTTTTTTTTAATCTTTGGTTTCTGTTTATGAATAGTATGTCTATTGTATTTTGTTTTGTATTTTGTGTTAATATGTAGAGATTTTTTCTTTAATTTTTGGTGGGTTATAACTTATAAGAAGTAAAGTCAGCTTTATTTATGCGAATCAACGTGAAAAATAAAACTCTTGTTCAATGAATATAAACAAAGAGTGGAATTGGACGAACAAAACTTGAACTTAGGGTGATTTGCAGTTCTTATGTTTAAAGGGCATTTCTAATAGAGCCAGAAATTTTGGCGTATTATTGGGTCAAACTTGGGGCAAGAATGCATAAGTTTCTTTGTCATAGCTATGGGTACGGTTCCCGTGACGTAGTTGTGATACTTAATCCCTAATTAATTAAATATTAATATTCGTAGTTCATTTAGTTGAGTGCTTTTCCTTTAAAATTTGAGGCGTGCCATTTAGCAAATTTTCATGGCCCTCGCAAAGTTGCACACGCATAGTTGCTTTAGGCACATTATTTTAATAATTTACTTTCCTAAATTCGAGTGCACATTTATGTGATCCAAATCCAAATCCCAACAACGTTAGATAAAATACGTCGAGGATCGGGGGTGCATTCATGTGACGCGGTTCAAAACATGTTTTAAATAACGTTGAAATCTTCCTAGAAAAAGATATAATTGAATAAAAGCGGTTATAAAGTTAAAATGCACATAGGCTAAAACGTGTACTAAAATCAGATAATAGGCCAATTATAACAGTTGTGCGACCGTGCTAGAACCACGGAACCCAGGAATGCCTAACACCTTTTTCCGGGTTAACAAAATTCCTTACCCGAATTTCTAGTTCATGGGTTGTAAAACAGAGTCAATCTTTTCCTCGATTCGGGATTTGAATCGGTGACTTGGGAAACCATGAATTATCCTAAGTGGCAACTCTAAATTCTTAGACAAGTAATCCCGTTTCGATTGTCCTTTAATTGAAAAAACTCCCTTATTATACCCTTGCGGGGGTGTAGTGAAAAAGGAGGTGTGACAGTCACCTTGTAGAAATGTTTCAGATGTCTCCTACACCAGAGCCTTGATCATTGCATGCATTCTAGAAGGCATTCTTGTGAATGTTGGTCACTATATCCTGAGGGAGCTGGGAGAGTATTTTTTAGACGACAATGCAAGGTTGATGTTTCCTTCATTGATCACAGAGTTGTGCAGGGGGTAGAGGTTGAGGTGCGTAGCATCGATCTTTGGTTGCAAGCTGACAAACCCTTTCATCCATTGAGAGTAATGGGTGAGGGTAGTGTAGTAAACAGTAATAAGAGTAAAGTCACCACAACTGTTGCTGGACCAGAGTCATCCTCACAAGAAGCTGCACGTGAGGGACCATTTGGAATACTAAACTCCCAGCTTGCATGCATTCGTGACTTAGTGTCACAGCTACCTAGTAGGCCCTCATCCTCCCATCCTAGGCCCGAGTAATTCACCAGGGAAGACAGGAAGACCTACTTAGATGAACAAAAAAAGTAGGCAGGGTCTCAGGAGAAAATAGCAGCATCTATTAGCATACTTGAGACAACCTATGGGAACTTGGCCAAGGCACCTGCAGATCTTCAGTCAGACTTCCAAAAGAAAAAGGTGAAGAATAAGAAGAAGGGAAAGTTTATGATCAGGATATAGAGGGGCATCAAGGCCATCTTCAAATGGGGGCAGTCGAACAGTAAGATACCAGTTGAGGATGACAATGATAGAGAAGAGTATTCTTTCATGTCAGATACAGCCGGTGATGATGCTGATGAGACAGATGATGAGGCCAAGAGTTCTTTGTGGAAGTGATTAGCCATCCTCCTGCAGTCTGCTAGTCTGATGCAGACCTCAAGGAGACCCTCAAAGTACTTATATTTTTGTTTTGATATTATGTTGTGAGAACACTGCAATGTTGTTAGTTGGGGTGGCTTTAGGGAGTACACTTTGTTTATACATTGATACATGATTTGTGCGCTTGCTGGGCTTATTCTGTTGTATAGATATTGTGTGCCCTTGCCGGGCTTGTTTTGTTATTGCTTATCATGTGCTCTTTGCCGAGTGTAGTTGTGAGTAGTTATATATGTGCAGATTAGTCATTGTTGTTGTTCTATTTTTTTTTCCTCCTTTATTTATTATTTAGTAGTTTTTAGTTTATGTTAATTTTGCTCCTTAAGTATTAGTTGATTTTGTTAATTATTTTGCTTTATTAGTTTTCATTATTTTATTTTTATTTCTTTAGTAGTGTTTCCTTGGATTTTTTTTATGCCACGGTTCTTTTTCGAGGAATATTTTTGTGTTGAACTGGGTGACTTTTCCCTATTATGGATGGCGTGATGACTTTCTTAAGGGAATTAGTCTTATTTTGTTATGTGAAGACTTTTGGATTATTTGTTACTAATAGAATTAGTCTCTTGTATATGAAATGTGATTTAACAATAACCCTCCAAATTTTAGGTTTAAATTAAAAAAGTAAGTTGCATGGGGAAGAATAATTTTTGTGATAACTTTTGGCTCTTTTGGTGACTCTTTGCCCACTAGTTAGCATGATATTGCTCTAGATGCTCTTATTAAGAAGTGAAATTTATCCGCCTTGATTATTTCATGTGCCATGAGTGTTAAGTTTTGTTATAGATAATTCTGATATTTACTTCTATCATCTAGAACTTGCCCGGTTGATCTTTCAATGTTAATGTTAGTTATGTTTGATTGGAGGGATTCCCTTAGGCATTCTCTGTGATTTTTGAAAAAGCCTCTTTAGCCCTTCAAGCCTACCATTGCATAAATAATATTATCACTAGTTTACCCCATTTAAGCCTTTAGCCTTTTCTTTGGCCACCTCATTACAAACTTTTACCCTTTTATGAAATAATTTTCTCTTTTGAACCCGTCCCTCCTTGAATATTGAGAATGAGGCTAAAAGTCAAAGTTGGGGGTGTTGGTGTCAAATTGAAAATTGGTAATTTTGTACCATGAGTGTAGAAACATATACCTCAAAGTTGTTCATATGAAATTACTCAAACTCCAAAAGAAAATACTTATATAAAAAAATGAAAAAAAATGTATATATAAATATGGAGTCTTGAGAAAATTAGAAAGGTACTTTAAGGTGATTCTATGTTGGTAACAAGATTCCAATAAGGGCTATGTGGTTTAAAAAGAAGCAAAGTGCAAAAAGAAAGACAAATGTGAGTAGTATTCAAGGAGGGTGTAGTCACTTGTATCCCAAAATGCTTATGCTAATGCTTGAGTAGGCTCACATGCTTGAATATTCGGTTAAGACTCACATGCTTGAGACTAATTATTTGTACCAATAAAATCCATAAGTATGGTGCTTAATTGGAGAATTATACTGATTATTAGTACCGATAATATCCATAAGTATGGTGCTTAATTGGAGAATATGATTTGTAAATGATAATACCACTTGTGCTTTAAATGGTAGAACCTCATTGAATTGTTGGTTTTGATTTACCTGAGCACAAGCAAAAGCTTTAAGTTGGGGGTGTTGATGAGTGGTGATTTTGCCACTTATTCTAGTATCTTTTCATTAGTTTTTGTGTACTTTAATTATAAAATGAGGTGATATATGGTATGCGTTGCTATATTTTTAGGAAAATGATGCCATGGAGAGATTTGAAGTAAATTGAATCAGAATGAGAAAAAAGAGTAACAAAAGTACAAAATCCTTCAGTGATTCCGCACCAGCAGAATACAGTACGCATCTGCATTATCGTATCTATGAAAGGAGAGGCCGCATCTACGAGAATCGGCTACCAGGCACTGGGACCACATCTGCGGTCGATTATCCACTCATGCGGTCACAAAGCTACGAGTATAGGTCCACATCTGTAGAGACAGGAATTCTACACAGGCATCACACCTGCGTTTGGAAGTCCACTTTTGCGGAGCCGCACCTGTAAGGATTGTTCCGCAGGTGCGATCAACAGGCTTCAGGTTTGGGTAAATTTGAAAAATCACATTTTCTCCATTCTAAACCTAGAAATACACTACCTAGCCTATTGGAAATACGTCTTTGGCAGATCTTTGGCTTAATTTTCAGTCTTTAGACTAGAGAACAAGTTTGGAAGATAGGGTTCTTGCAGACACACTTTGGTCTTGAAGATTTGAAGCTTTTGGATGAGAATTTCTAGCCCAATTATGCTCATTTCTTCATTTCCTTACTTTGTATTGAATATCTAAGTGTTTAATATTTATTAACACTTGAACCTTATTAATGGGAATATTCATAATTAAAGTGTGGATTAAATATCTTGTTGGTCTTATGTATTGAATGATTTTTTATCTTTTGTGAAGTAAGTTGTTGTTTCTTTAATTATTCTTGTTCTTTAATGTTTCCAAAGGGATTAGCTAACCCTAGGACTCACCCATTAACTTCGAATTAATTTTGGGATGTAAGGCCCCGTAAATAATTTTTGGTCTCAAAACTTAGTAACTCGTGGTGTCGACTCCGAATACGTGTTAAGAATGGTCGGTTCGGACCCTTGGTAGTGATCTAAGCTTTTAAAAATCAAAAGAATTAAGTTTCAAGAAAATTGTCATTTATGCGGTCCATTATGCGACCGCATAATTAGTATGCGGACCACATTCCTGCCGCACAGTTAATCAGAGAGTTAGTCTAAGTTGATGTTATAAATGCGGTCCATTATGCGACCGCATAATCAGAATGTGGACCGCATTTCCACCGCATACCCAGGTAGAGATGTTCAGTGATTGGGGTCTGTTCTGCGGTCCAATATGCGGACCGCATTCCAATTCGGCGATCGCATAGTGCGATCGCAGATCTTGCTCGGGCTTCTATTTTCTAAAATTTAAAACCCGACCCTCTTTCTAATAAAACACCCTAACCCCTCATTTTAACCATTTTTCTGAGCAAAAACAAGAGAGAGTGAGGAGGGGTTCTTGAGAGAAAGTTCATTTTTCTTCAAAATTTGTTCCTCAAATTATCTGGTCCGAGAAATTTTAAAGCAAGTGTCTTCATCTCCATTTCTACAGGTACAATCCCTACCCCATTTTCATTGACTTTCAGATTTACTGAGAGGGGGAAAGTCTCATGCTTTAGTTCTTGATAATAGGGGTTGAAACACTCATGCATGTTTATTAAAACCTAAAATCTAGTAAGAGTAGTTGGGAGGGAGTAAAGAATTTGTGTAAAGAAGGGTTGATAACCTAAATAAACTCGGATAGTAATTGTGAATTTCAAATTCTAAGGTGCATGTGTTAATTTGTGAACTAGATTGACGTGGCTAGATTGCTTGGTGACTGATAATAGGAGTTTGAAAACGGAATTCGACTCCAGGTATGTATGGCGGACCTTGACTTTGTAAAATCGCCTTGTTGGTGTTCAAATGTTTGGTATGTGACATCCACGTGGGTAAATTGTGAAATTTGTATGATTTGCATGGTTGCGATTATAATATGTGGTATTAGCTGAGAAATAAATGACATAAGGAAAATTGTAAGTGATGCAACTGGAATAATGGTGACATTAACATCTATGGCTTATCGTGGGCAAGTATTGTTGTAACGTGAAACACTTGTGAATTGTGGAATATGACGGAAATAGTATTGATGGTTATGGAAACACTTGTAAATTATTGTTCCTACTCCCTAAGAAGTGTTGTTGTGATCTTTGTGAATTGTTTATTATTGTTGTTGTGATTTTTTGTGAATTGAAACTGTACGGTGGGATAGCGTTGCGCACCGCAACACGAAGTAATAAGTTGCGGGTTGTGGTGATAAGGGTAGCCAAGGTAATAAGGGTGGAAAGTAATCGAAATCACTGTTGAAATGACAATATGAGCAAAAATGTGAAATCTATTGATGTGGAAATATGGAAGGGGAAACGGGAGAGTTTGAAAAACTTGTTTGGCTTGATTGTTCTTTGTTTATGGATTTGATTGTTGTTCTATTACTATTACTTACTTGTCTATGGCTTGAGTTTACTTGGCCTAAAGTTTGTTATACATACCCGTACAATTCAAGTGTACTGACGTCCCTTTTGCCGGGGGCGCTACATTCGTGTTATGATTGTAGTTGGATCTGCAGCAGGTACTCCAGCCCACCGATCTTAGCTCCCTCTTCGCCTTCCGTCAGTTGTTCTGGTGAGCCCCATTCCTCTCGGGGCCCTACGTGGCTCAAGCCGCTTGTTTCCGTAGTTTTATTTTGCTGTTGTGTAAGGTATAGTCGGAGCCTTGTTACCGGCAAGTACTGTATTATCCCGTTGTATCTTTACGCTCCGTAGATAGTGGATGTGGGTTAGAAGCTTATGTATATTCAGGTTTCAATTGTTGGACGACGAATTGGTAATTTCACTAACTATTATGTATGTATGTTTTGAAAAAGGTAATATAAATTAATTATATGGCTAGTTCTTGGAATATTGAATAAGGAAAATAAGGGGTAGCTCGTGGGTTAGGAAAGGCACCCAGGTCCGCTTGACTGGGGATACCCGGTCGAGCGCCGGTCATGTCCCTCAAGTTTGGGGCGTGACATGGGAAAGATTATTTGGGGTTGGGAAAGATTAATTGACAAGAACTTGAGGCTTTAACCCTCATTTTATAAATTCTACCTAAGGATAGGATTGAACTACTTGTAGCCATAATCGGGTGTGCTTAATCTCCTAATTCTTTTAGTGATAATTCAATTGGGAAGTCTTGTTAGTCTTTGGAAGAAGCTAATATAGAATTATTGCATGAGGCTAATTAACATAAACTCGCTCATATTTGTTAAAACGTGAAATACATTGGATCGTTACTTGAGGTAATTCCCCATGTATCTATACTTGTAGCCATTGATCATCTTACTTGCTTTCTAGGTTAGTTTACATTTCTGTATTTGGTTATAAACATATTCTAAAAACAATTCTAAGTTTTTGCAATTGCATTACAAGTGATAATTCTGTTACATTCCTAATCGCCTATATATTGTTCTCAGTGGGATTGGACCCCGACTCATAGTTGGGTAAATTATATTGCATGCGACCATGTCCATTTACTTTTTTTGTAGCGGATTTGGACGTCATCAACTACATATTTACTTTGGGACTACAGAACGGTATTCCGGGAGATCCCCATGTACATTTATGTTTGGAACTACGGGACGATATCCAGGGAGATCCCCTATTATTATCACCGTGTTCTTAGCTATTGTCTTTCAATGATGCTATTCCTGTTAGATTTTTGTATTTATTTTACTGTGCTATGTCATTCTATCTTTTTTCTTTTTCCTTATATTTTGACAAGTATAGCCTTGACCTGATCTCATCACTACTCAACCCGAGGTTAGGCTTGACACTTAACTGGGTACCATTATTGTGTACCCATGCCCTTTCCTGCACATATTTTTTTCGTGTGGAGATCCAGGTTCATCTTACCCACCTCATCTCTACTGCAATCACGGTTGCTTATTGTAGACTTCAAGGTACATTTCCCCCTCCCGCAAATCCTTGAAGTCCCCCTCTATCCCCTATGTTCATTTCCCTTCTTCTTTGTAGAAATGATGTATAGAACAATTGAGAATTCTTAGTAGCATGTGACTTTCGATATTCCGGGTTTCGAGTACAATGATTATTATATATGCCGAGTGGCAGTATTTATGCTTATTAACAATATCCGTTAGCTGTTATCTTTGTGTTTTCATTTCATTCTTGCAATATTAGGCTTACCTAGTCGTAGAGACTAGGTGCCATCATGACAGTTCGCGAAGAAAGAAATTGGATAGTGACAAGTTGGTATCAGAGCTCTAGGTTCATAGGAGTCATGAGTCACAAGCCGGTTTATTAGAGTCTCGTGGATCAGTACGGAGACGTCTGTACTTATCTACGGGAGGCTATGGAACTGTTAAGAGAATTGCACTTCATTTGATTCCTTGTCGTGTGAAATTATTGACTTTGAAATTCTAAACTTCTCTCTTTTATTCTCTCACAGGTGTCGGGGGCACGTGCTACCAGAGATGACCAAGCACCCACGCCCTTACTAGAGCTGCCTGAGGCCGGGGCCGGGGTAGAGGCCAAGGACGTACATGTGGTGCAGCCAGAGCACCCGAGCGAGCGGCTGCACAAGAGCCACCAGTAGCTCCAATCGGAGCACAGGCACCTGATACGCCTATTACTACTACTACAACTATTCCAGCTCTTCAGGAGACCCTTCCACAGTTTATGAGTATGTACAACATTCTAGCTCAGGCAGGTTGATTCCCCTTGTTGCACCCATATTTCTAGCTAGAGGAAGAGCACAGACTCCTGTTGCCCGCACCCCAGAGTAGCGGGTCCATGTTGATCAGATTCTAGAGGTTATACTGGTACCGCTTTTAGCCCCAGTTCAGCCCGAGGGTGGGGTAGCAGCTTTAGAGGAGCAACATCGTATGTTTGAGAGGTATAACAAGTACGACCCTCCTACATTTAGTGGTCTAGCATCAGAGGATGCTTAGGGATTTCTAGAGGAGTTCCATCGTATCCTTCGAACTATGGGCATAGTAGAGTCAAGTGGGGTTTCTTTCACTGCCTTTCAGCTTCGAGGAGTAGCCTATTAGTAGTGGCGTACTTATAAGTTGGACAGTCTAGATGAGGTAGCTTCCCTCTCGGGGACTTAGTTCTCCAACATGTTTTTGAGAGAGTATGTTCCTCAGAGCCTCAGGGATGCATGGCCCACGGAGTTTGAGTAGTTGCGCGAGGGTACCATGACTATTTTAGAATATGCAGTCTATTTCAATGACGTGGCTAGTTATGAACCGACCTTGGTTTCTACAGTTCGAGAAAGGGTTCGCCAGTTTATTGAGAGACTCATTCCCAACATCAGGACTAGCATGGCCCGGGAGCTAGAGATGGATATCTCCTACCAATAGTTTGTGAGCATCGCTAGGAGAGTAGAGGGCATGCTTTCTCAGGACAGGGAGGAGAGAGATACCAAGAGGTCTCGAGAGTCAAGCCATTATTCTGGTACCCATGCCCCAGCTGTAGTTTATCATGGTAGGGGTTATGTGAGTCACCCCGTTCATTTAGCATTTCCAGCCGCCAGTGGTATTCCAGCTCCACCAGACCTCAGGATCCTTATTATGCACCTCCAGTATCTAGTGCGCCTCTTGCATGGGGTTCCCTCACTGGTCAGTCCAGCAATATATGGCCCAAGCTAGTCACAGCCACCACTCCCTCCTAGGGCTTGTTTTAAGTATGGAGACACTCGCCATATGGTAAGGGATTGCCCCAGACTTAGGAGGGGCACACCTCCACAGACTTCTTAGCCACAACGTGCTCCATAGGGTTCTCAGGCTATGATTACAGCACCAGCTGGCACTCCACCTGCTCAGCCAGCTCGAGGTAGAGGTCGGAGAAGTAGAGGTCGCCCTAGATAGGGAGGCCAATCCAGATACTATGCCCTTTCTGCTCGTACAGTGGCTGTTGCTTCTGATTTTGTCATTACAGGTATTGTTCCAGTCTGTTATAGATGCATCAGTTCTATTCGATCCATGCTCCACTTATTCATATGTGTCCTCTTATTTTTCCCCGCATTTGGGCGTATCTAGGGATTCTTTGAGTTTCCCTATTTATGTGTCTACTCTTGTAGGAGATTCTTTTGTTGTGGACCATGTGTATTGGTCGTGTTTGATTACTCTTAGTGGTTTTGAGACCACAATTAATTTATTATTGCTCAGCATGGTAGAATCTGATGTTATCATAGGCATGGACTAGTTGTCGCCCCATTATGCTATTCTTGATTGTCACGCCAAGATTGTGACGCTAGCTATGCAAGGTTTATCGTGATTAGAGTGGGGGGGGGGTACCTTAGATTACACTCCCATTAGAGTTATTTCATTTCTTAAAGCTCAGTAAATGGTTGAGAAGGGGGTTAACGGGTATCTAGCCTATGTGAGAGATGTCAGTATTGATACCCTAACAGTTGATTTAGTCCCAGTAGTGCGGGATTTCTCTGATGTGTTTCCAGCTGACCTTCCGAGCATGCCACCCGACAGAGATATTGATTTTGGCATTGATTTATTGCCGGGCACTCAGCCCATTCCTCCTTACCATATAGTCCTCCTGAGTTGAAGGAGTTGAAGTAACAGTCACAGGAATTGCTTGATAAGGGCTTTATTCGGCCCAGTGTGTCACCTTGGGGTGCTTCTATCTTGTTCGTGAAGAAAAAGGATGGTTTTATGCATATGTTCATTAATTATTGCCAGTTGAACAAAGTTACAGTGAAGAACCGGTATCCCTTGCCTCGTATTGATGACATGTTTGATCAGTTACAGAGTGCTCGAGTTTTTTCTAAGATTGACTTGCGTTTAGGTTATCATGAGTCGAAGATTCAGAAGCCAAATATCCCAAAGATTGCCTTTAAGA